>JAFFST010049882.1:46377-60069 GCA_022414735.1 Noturus placidus
TATATATATATATATATATTTGTTTGTTTTCCAACGAATATATAAACACAACTGCACTGATGTATTTTGGCATTTTTACTATTAATATTCTCACTCACTCACTTTCAGTAACTGCTTTATCTTGGTCAAGGTCTAACATGTCTAAAAATATAAATTGGCAGCTGATGTGAATCATATACCTGCATATGTGGCTTTGTCCTTTGTAGAAACAACTTTGACACCTGTAAAAGAAAAAGTTAATTTATCTCGTGAAGTCAATGTTAAATGGATTTTGTAGAGAAACATATAATGATGTACTGACCATTTGCCACTGTGGCTGTTTCTGTGGTTCCAGAGAACATCTTTTTTTCCCTTTTCAGCGAGTCATCTGAAAACTTGGCTGCTGTGATAGAAATGGAAAAAGTAGTCAGAAGCTTCTCTGAGGCTGACTCTAAGGCCTCAAATGGGGTGCCTAACAGACCATCCAGGACCACAGAAAGGTCCCAGGAAGGTATGTATGGTCTGCAGATGGGCCACAGCCATCTGACACCACGCATTAACCTCGATGTTAGAGGATGTTGCCCCTCAATAGGGGTGTGGCTGGACAAAATGGCAGCCACATAGACCCTAATTGTAGAAGGAGCTAAACCTGCTGAGAAAAGTCCCTGTAAGAACTCCAGAACTGTAGCTATTATGCAGGTTTCTAGGTGTAACTGACGTTCCGCACGCCTCGAGACAAAAAGTTGCTACTTAAACACATACAATTTTCTTGTGGATGGTGTTCTAGTGTTTAACATGGTCTCTACAATTTCAGTTGAGAGACCAGAATCTATGAGCTGTTGCTCTGAACTGGACCCAGTAACCCCTTTCTATGGTGGACATAAACCCATGGAGACACAACTGGCAGTATTTTCCATGCTGCCAGATGGGCATTTAGTGACATTAAATTTTCCACATGTTGATGGAGGGAATCATATATTTCTTGCACTGTCACAGCTTGCTGAGCAGAGAAAATTGAAAACTTGTGATGACATTGGCTGGTCGGGTGGGGGTTCGGGGGGGCTACAGTAATACTCGGGGCTAACTGCCCTCATACCCTGATAGCTCCCTCTATGGCCCATCAGGAACACTTCTTCTTTGCCTGCTTGGCAGTAATAATTGTTCGTAAACCAGAGCTACTAGTAGGCTGCAACTGTCGTCATCAAAACTCTCCTTCTGTGCCCTCCTCACACTTATTGAATGACGCCATTTGCTGTTCTGCTTCCCGAAACCTGTTGACCATGGCATTAACCATGCTGCCAAACAAGATCAAAAGGGGTGGCCAGAAGGGAGACCTTATCCTTATCCACCATGCCTGAGAGTTTGAGCCATAGGTGCCTCTCCACCGATATGGCGGGCTGTTTGCTTGGTCACCTGAAGAGACAAATCTGTGGCCTGGTGAAGCCCGAGCTCATTCAGCAGGTCTGCCTGGTATGTCTGCAACTCTGCCATTGTATGCAGCGACCCACAAATGAGATCTGCTGCCACAAAGGCTTTGCAAAATAACGGCAAGGTGGTCTTAGACCACTTGGATGGCAAAACCGGCCCCCCCAATTTTATTGCTGTCGATGAAGAGAGGTAGCTCGCAAGCGCCTCCTCCACCTTTGGCATAGCTAACGTTGCAGGGTTATAAACACGGCTGGTATACAACTTTTCCCAGAAGTGCAATATTTCATGGTGCACTCTGGACAAACTCTTCTTTGGTGAGAGAGAGTTTTATTTGAATTGGAAGAAAGCCAGACTAATTTTAATTTCTCGACTGCCTTAGTGATCACTTTGAGCAGCTAATTATAGGACTGAGAGCTGCTCTTTGTTCTTGATGCACTGGTGACCCCCCTCTGGCTCCTTGGAGTCAGAGAGGGTGGGTTGACTCTATATACCGGAAAAACTCGATTGTGTGCGTGTGTGTGTGCGTGTGTGTGTGTTTGTGTGTGTGTGTGTGTGTGTGTGTGTGTGTGTGTGTGTGTGTGTGTGTGTGTGTGTGTGTGTAAATCAGCTTCTACAGGTGTTATAAGGTTTGCACATGTTTTTAACACACTCAAATCCTGAGTGACTCTAGTCATTTACTGCATTCATCATCCAAATGCTTTCAGCCAAAATAGTTTCTCATGGTATAAACTCAGAGTTGTCAATTATCAACAGAAATATATAACAGATTTCTTTTTTTTTCTAAAATTAGAACAATTTTCTTCCTTGAATATTAGGATAAATTGGATATTTACCCCAAAATATAATGAATATTTACCCCCAATATTCAGCTCAGATCTAGTATGTACTTAATAAAGGGATGCACAGTGGTACTGTAATAATAATATCTATATTGTTTGCTCCTTACATAATCCACCAGGGGAAGTAGTGGAAGTGAATGTTTTGCCCGTGTCTTTCGACTTAATCAGCCTCTCGCTTTCTTTCTTTGCTTGAGCGTTTTCTTTCTCCAGCAGCATGAACTTGTAATCCTTAACAAACACCTCATCATTGGTGACAGAGGTTCTGGGGACAGCTAAAAATGAATAAAATAGAATGAGTAGGCAGAAAGTGATTTCAATTTAGTTACTTTGAATTCTTGAAAAATATCCTGTTTTACCTGCAGCAGTTGTGGAAGCTGTAGTGCTCACAATGTTCTTATGCACTCCATATACTGCAAAAAGGCAAGAGACATCATGTCATCTAGACATACAATCATACACTGCTGCCTTCATTGATATTAATTACATTTAATCATATTTAGTAATATTGATGTGGCGCTCTGGAAAGCCCTGCTAGATGAAGCTGAATTCTGCCAAACAGTCAATAAAGAAGGGAAATCTCATTTTGGACAAAATTGGATAAAACATTTTAATTTGATGAATTTAGTTTAAAGGAATTTTCCTGGTCCTGTACACGTTCATTACACATTTGACTTTTCTCCCTGCTGTAACACACCTATGAAAAGTCCGTTTTAAATTGTTAGCTAATTCACAAGCCGTTTGTGAATTTATTATTCCAAGAAAAAGCACAAACCTCCACACAATAATGATGTCTAATAATGCCTGGATTATTTACCACTCAGTACTGCCTTTCTTTATACTGTGTTTACTTATCAATTTATAGGCCTACCTCACATTCAGTTTACTCAGTCAATTATACACTCCCATTTATCCTGACTTCGCCCTGTGTATTTATTGTATTGTGCTAAATATCACTCTGTTTGCACATTATGTAGAACCCTGCCTTGTATTTTCCTGGAGGTTTGATATTTTGTTCTACTATATCTGTGTAGAATTTTGTGTGTGTGTGTGTGTGTGTGTGTGTGTATGTATGTATGTATGTATGTATGTGAATTGAGTTAATATTGGACTTTGCTTACCTTGAAACAAAATGTTGGGTATTCCAGGGTCAGTGCCATTTGTTTAAATCACTTTAGTCTTGCAAGTCAGTCTTAAAGCAGTTTCTATAGGGAATCTGATACTTTTCACCCAACTTTTTTAAAAAATAGTTTTTTTTTTTTTAGAATAACCTCTTATTTATTCTAAAAAAGAGGTTATTTGTATCACATTGCAATCGACCAACCGCAGACCTTTTTCTGTAGCCCATCAGCAAAAATGTGAGAATGTCTTGTTTACTCAGCACTAAATATTTCAAACAAATTATAGTAATAACTTTGACTAATGGTATTCTGGTATTCTTTTTTTTTAACCTAGTGACTATATCTTAAAGATCTTAAAGATTTATGAAAGATTTATTAAAAGATTGAATTGGCCAACTTTAGGTAGTTGTTAATGCTAGGGTTGTTGCACATGGAGGCTACTTGTTGGTTTTCCTACTTTTAAAAATCAAAATTCCTTATTGAATCCCACAAAACATAAATCATGTTTAATAATGCATTGTCATTTCACAAAGACTCCTTAAGTCTTCTACACATTGTTTATTTAAACTTTATATAAAGACTTTTGATATACTGCTACTACTATCCATCCATCCACTTTCTGTACCGCTTATCCTATACAGGGTATAGGGGAGCCTGGAGCCTATCCCAGGGAATTCAGGGCACAGGGTGGTAGGGGTGGGACACCCTGGACGGTGTGGCAGGGCACAATCACACACCCATTCACACACTATGGACAATTTGGAAATGCCAATCAGCCTACAATGCATATCTTTGGACTGGGGGAGGAAACTGGAGTACCTGGAGGAAACCCCCAACAGGAGAACATACTCTGTGCACCCAGGGCAGAGGTGGGATTCACATGTGCTAACCACTAAGCAACTGCTACTGCTACTTCTACTACTACTATCCATCCATCCATCCATCCATCCATCTTCAACCGCTTACTCCTTTATCAGGGTCACGGGGAACCTGGAGCCTATCCCAGGGAGCATGGGGCAGAGGGCGGGGTGCACCCTGGACAGGGTGCCAGTCCATCACAGAGCACAATCACATACACACTCACACACTACGGACACTTTAGACACGCCAATCAGACTACCATGCATGTCTTTGGACTGGGGGAGGAAACCGGAGTACCCGGAGGAAACCCCCGACACACGGGGAGAGCATGCAAACTCCACACACACATGGCCCTGGCGGGACTCGAACCCCGGACCCTGGAGGTGTGAGGCGGACGTGCTAACCACTAAGCCACCGTGCGCCCCCTACTACTACTACTACTAATAATAAAAATTATATTAGTCATAGAAGAGTACTACTAGTATTACCACTCAGTAACAGCAGTTACAGCCTGGACATATTGTTATTATGTTAAGTTGCCCTATTTTTCGTTCTCCACAGCCTATTCAAACATTTTTTTGTTTCCATATTACCCCTGAACATAGTTCATACAACCATTCCAACTGAAGAGTGTAGATTAGTAGCTAGTTTTAATGATTAGTTAGCAGTGAATGGGATATTATGGGATTGATATGGTTACCTTTAAAGTTACCCTTCAATTTTTCTACAACAAATCCTCATTGACTTTATATACCTCACTAATGATCACTAACTAATGACACTAAATAAACCTTTGAGTGTTTCTATTCATCCCCAAATCATTCCCTTGAAGGGACATTAGATCTTAAGCTTCCAAAGAAAACTAAAAACTAAAATCTTTAACCAGCTCTCAACTAAGCACTGAACTAAGACTGGAATGCAATACAACACCTGTGAGTTATGCGTATGAGTAATATTAGTGTTTTTTACTTTTTACTCACCTGGAGCAACACTGATCCCATTTGCAGTAACAGCCACACCGCCACCACTGGCCAAATTATTCTGCATCCCATACACTGTAAATGACAAAAACAACATTGTGAATGTTTATGAATAAGCACTAATTATTAATTCATTCAGTATGAATTCAGCAGTATGAGTCATGTAAATTATTCATCATGAGTAAAGTTTCTCTGTGCTCTGATTGAGCACATGTCTTTTTCTCCTTACACAAGGTATGTGGGTCATTCCAAAAAGTTTAATGAATGAATAATTACTCATTTATAATAAAACATCACATCTATATCTATAAATATTTAAAGTTTCAGGGCTTATTGCATAACAAATGATGACCCAATAACCCATGACACGTTTAGTCTACATAATCTACTTAGTCTATATTTAGTCTTTTCTACATTCCATTGAATTTAGTGCTAGTATTGTTTGTGAAACTCTAAAAATGTATGGCTGATATTAAAAAAATTATTTCTCACAGATACCTGCATGTCCAGCAGGAAGGCCACTGCTCATGGCTGAGGAGTTCAAGGTCAGGTTGTTCTGCAGTCCCACTACAAATGACAACAACACCAATAAGTCAACACAAAATGAACACAAAACCTTCAGAATACAGCAGCACAAATTAAGACTTACTATGGAACATAAAGTTCACACACACACACACACACACACACACACACACACACACACACACACACACACACACACAAGTTCACACAAGTTCACACACACACACAAAAAACACACAAAAAAACAATGTTGCAAATTATATAAACAATTTTAAAATTATGCCCATTTAATTCATATTCGTTCTTCTAGAGCATGTTTGATTTAGTTTACCCTTACATGTTTTTTAATACATTAACCAATAAAAACATTTACTAACATATACTTAAGGTGGTTATTCACGCATGAATTCACAAGACTAACATTGTAGCTAAGGTTAGCTCTTCATTAGTTCATGATTAATACATGCCTTAATTCATCATTAATTCATATTTAAGTAAGCATTAATTCAGGTATTAGAGCATGATTATTCATGTACTGTTATTGTTAAGTGTTAGAGAAAAAAGTAAAATGTCTTCACATCAAATAAACATCAACCAAACAGACGCCTTACAGTTAAGAAATTCAATTAATACACAAATACACATGTTCATCATCACAGCTACACACTCTCACCATTGTGCTGTAGTGTGGAGTGGGGGCTGAGGTTGTTGGGGTTGGTGTGATAGCCATATCCACTATATGCAGACTCCAGGATAGAGCTGTCATAACCTGAAAAAAATGTATTAGAGACGAGTCTAAAGTTACAGATGTGATAAATGAACTCATGTTGATGTATTGAGTGAAAGGCTCATTGCACACGCTTAACATCAATATCTGATCAAGTGATCAACAAGGTACTGTATATAGTTTATTTAGTCATAATCATCAGCATTGTGGGTGTGGCATGCCAATATTATGTTAATATGTATACGAATGAAAAACACTGAGAATTAAACTGCGCATTACAGATGTGAGATATGAATATGATATGATCAAACAGTCCTTTTTTCAGTTAATCTTGTATGAAACAAAAATAATAGCTAATGATAACTGAATTTAGAAGTCAATTTTATTATGGAATTAATGTATGGCTTTCTTTCTCTGCTCACTAGTTCATTTTCAGTGTAAGCTGATCCATGAATCTACCAAAGTGTGTGTGTGTGTGTGTGTGTGTGTGTGTGTGTGTCTGTGTGTGTGTGTGTGTGTGTGTGTTACCTGAGTGGCTCTCTCTGCGTGTATCCACACTTGCTTTTTTAGGGATGGGTAGTGTATTGGTGGGAGAGCGAGGAGGACTGCTGCTACTGGAGCGACTTCCTTTAAGAAGTTTTTTCACATCATCCAGCTCAGTCCCTAATTATAATGTCATTAGGATTAGTTACAGGAATGTGTTCAGCATGAACACATAATAATCTGCCAGCACCACAAAGTTTAGGTCAAGGAGGTGACGTTACTGGTGACAGCTTTTCTTAAGACGTAATTGATATAAAATTAATATATATAAACAAACTATTTTGTGCAAATTTGGTTAGCATAATCAAAATTTTTCAAACTTCTTAACAAGGCATATACTGACATCTAGTGGATGGAGAGGCACTCTGCAGTCTGGCTCTGATTTCACTCTCTGAAAATATGAGAAGATTAAAAATTATTTATTTATTACTTTCATTTCTTTCAGATTATTCATTATTCATTGATTTTAATTCTACAACAATTGCAGTTGCGTATAGTTATATACAGTTATATAATAAGTTTTTTGTTTTGTTTTAACCTCTTGTCTGGGTGCGTCCTCTGGTGGCTGCACTTGCTGCTGCTGCTGCTGCTGCTGTAGAAAAAGAAAAAGAAAAAAAATTAAACTGCACTAATCTAGTCTATGAATTGTCACAGATTTGGGTTTTTTTACATATTAACATTGCTTTAAAAGTATTATTATTATTATTATTATTATTATTATTATTATTATTATTATTATTATTGTTGTTGTTGTTGTTGTTGTTGTTGTAGTTAACTATTGTGAATATGTATTTACTTATTATTTACACTTCACTTATTTGTTCACTTATGTACTTGTTTGTTTGGGGAATGTTTAAAACAAATGTATTATTATTAATATTATTTATAAAAAATATGTTTTTATTAGTGTTGTTGTTGTTGTTGTTTTTGTTAAGTATAAAAACACACTGACCATACTCTTTCCTAGTATATTCAGGGGAGGAGTTGCCACTGGAGCTTCCTAATAAAAAAAATAATTAATAGTTAAAAGATGTCAAAAGTAAAATTTGCAGTATAATTAAATAATAGAGTTAAATACATTATATATAGGCTACATTTTTGCTTATATAAAATTATGATGAAGTTGATGTACATTTAATCACAATGATGTCTGTCATTCTCACAATGGATAGTTTTATCCAGTACAATAAAGTCCATAATTTAAAGGTTAAAGGTCACAAGTTGTACGTAACCTTCATATCCAGCAGTGCGCAGGGTCAGGCTGCTTCTCCTCTGCGTGACCGGTGAGTAGCTAGCATTCTTCGCAGCACTGGTAGTGGCAGAGGAGGTGTATTTGGTAGAGCCACCTCCCATTGATATAACAGTAGATGAAGCTCCTCCTCCAGAAGACATGGTTGATGAGTAAGTCCCACCGCCTGACAGATTCATCGTACCAACTGAACGGCTCCCTAAGTCCCCAGAAGAGCTGGACACAAACTGAGAAGATGAGCGGGAATCAAAAGCGCTTGCAGAACCACCGCCTCCTCCTGAAGAATCTCCGACTGTAATGATAGAGGAGGTTATGCCAGAATCCCCCAAACCTCCAGCAGCTCCACTTGAAGATGTTCCCAGAGAAGATGAAGTCACAGATGACTTCACACTGCTACTTGAGCCACCTACTGAAGATGATGATGGAAAAACACAAAAACAGACAAATATAATCAAGTCAATTAATAGAAGGACCGTCACTAGGGTTACTGATGTTGAACAAGTCTTGAAAGAGTTAAAATGTTATACTAGTTGTCTTGTTAGGGATGTTATGATACTTAGACAAAAATCTCATGATTATAGTGAACAATTGTTTACATACAGTATAATGAAAGTGTACTGCTCATTTGTCTAAATCACTGGTGCATCTTTGCACACTTGCCAATCCAGGCTACAATCCAGGACATAATAATGCACTGAAGAAAATCCCTACACAAAAATTTGTGGGAGAAAGCAATTCTGTTTATTTTGCATCTATAAATGAATCCTCTGAAATTTATGTCTGCTGTTGAGTGTCTTTGTTATTTTATTTTTCATTGATTCATTGATTGTGGCACAGTGGCTTAGTGGCAAGCACGTCTGCTGTGCACGTCTAGGGTTGGAGCTTGGATATTCTCTCCATGCCACATGGGTTTTCTCTGGCTACTCTGGCAAGCCCTAAGATGTGCGTTGTAGGCCGATTGGCATTTCCAAATTGTCTGTAGTGTGTGAATATGTCTATGATTATGTCCGGTAATGGGTTGGCACCCTGTCTAAGGTGTCCCCCAACCTGTGCACCAAGTCCCCTAGGATAGGCTCCAGGCTCCCCGTGACCCTGTGTAGGATAAGCGCTCTCGAAAATAGATAGATACAGGATGCAGTCATCATTTTTCCTTCCCTTTTAACTACTAAAAGAGAAAAATAGGTAAACACAGTATGAAAGAGTTGCCATAGAAATTTATATATATATATATATATATACATACACAAAATGGGTAAAATATGCTATCTCAGTGGCTTTGACCATGGTGTGGTTGCTGTACAGTTTGAGTATTTCATGCAGATTTACTGGGATTTTCCTCCACAGCTGTGTGTAGAATTATACAGAATACACAGAATTAATTTATTCTCATTTTTCAGCTGTCACACTGTAGCCTCAGACTCTCGTTCTTGGTGACAGGCGTAAAACCCGGTGTAGTCTTCTGCTGTTGTAGCCCATCCATCTCACGATTTGAAGTGTTTTGTGTTCTGAGATGACATTCAGCTGTTTCATGTGAAATTTAACTCAAGCTCTTGACCTGCTAAAATCAGCATGATTTTATGCATTGTGCTGCTGTCACATGATTGGTTGATTAAACCATGTTTAATTATTTAATTTCAATAACTTGCTGTTACGGAGTGAAGTGGTGCTTACAGGATATGACATTACTGCTGCTCCCTCCTCCTCCTTCTCCTCCGCTGCTCTGAGTGATGATCCTCCTCTCCACCAGCACTGTTCCTCCAGAAGCAGAGCTAGAACCTGAACTAGAGCTAGAGGTAGATGTGAGCACCCGCTGTGTGCTCACTGAACTACTGCCCTCTGGAGTTTCACACACACACACACACACACACACACACACAAAATAACATGTTGAAATGGCCTGTGGTATGAACAAGCTACTTTCTAAAACACTGTTACACACATTCATCAACTTTCCCTAATAAACACACAGAACTGGATCCTTACAATCAGCCTTGGATAAAAAGTTTGTGAAATACTGTACATAAAGAATCATTTGACTTCCTAATACGCTTGTATCCAAACTAGCTGGTTTGCGAACTAAAAAACACAGTGAATGAAAAAACATTCAGGTTCCTTGGCTTGCTAACTACTAGTTAGCATGCTAATTTAGTAGTTTGCTAGTAGAAGGAGTAATAAAGTAAAACTGTTACATCAGCTTTAATGAAGAAATTGAGTAGTTTGGACATGAAAAATTAAATGATATTTAAGAAATATTTGAATGCTTATAAATTCCATTTCAGTCAAAAACACGTTAAAACAATGTTTATCTGCACTTTTATTTTCACAGTTCTGCTCCCACTCTACAGACATTTTGACTCTTTAAAGCTATTAAAGTATTGTAACAGCACATATGATACAGACAGAAATTCCCACAAGGCAGCCAGTGAGATAAATCTTATGACAGTGTGTTGAAAATATTGTAAGAAGACAGCCGTACAGCTAAAGATGTTTTTTTTTTACTAATACTTTACACTCACTTGGAGGAAGGGATGTCAGTCTGGTTGTGCTGCTCACACTCTCTGTAACTGTGTAGGATAAATGCAAGTTATTAACCAAAATGCATTGTACCTAGTGAACAGTAAAAAAAAAAAAAAGGAACAAAACAA
Organism: Noturus placidus; assembly: GCA_022414735.1. NCBI lineage: Eukaryota > Metazoa > Chordata > Actinopteri > Siluriformes > Ictaluridae > Noturus > Noturus placidus. The sequence goes on from JAFFST010049882.1 coordinate 57,272, forward strand.
AACAAAAAACAAAAAAAGACACCTAGCATATTTAGAGGAATAAGCATTCATAACAAAAAACAAACTTTATATTATTCAAATATTGAACTCATCAGTCCGAGATGAAATACCAATTTAAAGGTAATATCTTTAAAATCCTCCTTTTGTTACAATCAAAGACTACACAGTTCTAAGATTTTCTAAGCTAGTTCTATGTTTCTTACAGTATTAGAGCCTGTACACCATTATCAATTTATGGTAAAAATTTCTTTATATCTAAACAATTCAACCCTGTTTTCCGCCCCTTACCTTTCCCTGAAACGCCTGATCCTCCCTCTGCATTCACAATCTTGGTTGTGATTAAATTGTCCATTCCATGTTCACTATTTAAAAAGCAAAACAAAAGAGAATGTGATGGAGGAAAAGGTTTTGAATAGTTTGAATTTGATTTAGATTGTTTAGGTTGTGGAATTTAGGAGGGAAAAATGTGAGACAGTATTATGAAGTTTATGCACCACAGAATAAAAAGAAAAGAAAGAAATGTTATGTAATAAATGTTCGCACTATTTACTTATATAATGGTTCCTCCGAAATATTTTTTTAAATTCCGTTTTAATGTAGCACTAAACACATTTAATGTTTTACACTACACTATGTGAAGTAAAGTAATAATAAATCACATAACACATATACAAAGTCACTTTAATAATTGATGTAGTTTATAAGTATACACTTACCACTCTCAGTAGAGCTAAACTCCATCGTGGAGAGCTCTGCCCCCCTGAGCTACACTTGATATGTAAAGAAATCAAAGCCTAACACACCCTATGAAGAAATTTTAGCTATGGCATCAATCGTCCTCGATATGCGTTTCAAATTCTGCAGGTTTCAACACGATTTCTCTCCTCAAGGCAGCATCTCTATGAAAAGTTATACATGAATGCTTTTTTATTTAATCCAAAAGGTCTAAACTCAATTTAAACTAGACATTCCACTCAATAAACTCGAACAACAAACTCAGAATATAAGTGACAAGTTTTTGTCACAGAAAAATATCACACACTGACTTGGATGGTGCCAGTTTTTATGGGAAATCTTTAAATCTTTATGGGAAATCTTTATCCATTCTTAAAGAGTTAAATTCTGAAAATGAAAGATGTATGTCTTTGTTCATGTGGTAATTAAAAAAAAATTGCCACTGCAAAGGAAAGATGGAGAATCACAAATGTGTGATCATAGGGTGTGCAAATGTACCTTTTTTTGCATTCTCTATAAATCACAAAATGCAGTTTTGGAACATCTCATTCTTGTCTTGTTCTTTCTTTAAATGCCTTTCTCTCAAAACCCTTCATGTTGAGCACATTACTGTAACTAATCCTAATAACTCAGAAAGCATATAAATATATTTATCACTGCACATTTCCAGACATTACAACTCTGTGTGTGTGTGTGTGTGTGTGTGTGTGTATGCACACACCTGTGTATCCCAAGGCTAGTTATTATGTGATGTTCCACAGCCTTTGAAATTGTTACTAATATCATCATACAATAGCACAATAGCAGTGATTAATGTCTCATGACCACAAATAACAGTAATGTGGTGAATCCTAACATAAATCTCTCCTGTTGTGTAAATGTTGTTTAAATTGCTTCTCGGCTTTACTTTGGCACACAGATTAGTCATCCCAGTCATTACACCTTATTGCAACTAATCAAACTTTTCCTTACTAATATATTGTGGGGGGAAATGGCATTCTCTTAAGTCTTCTGAATTGTTTGGATGGTTAATAGTTTTACTTTCTAAAGCTTTTCTACTTGTAGCTTTTTTATGAATGGGAAACTCTTGGTTGTACATGCTCAAAAGCAAAAAAAAAAAGAGGTATTTGGAAGGTACTTTTGGTTTTAGTCTATCCTTTTTGATAGGGATTCCCATTTAAAGTTTCCTCAATAAGGACAACAACAGCAAAAAAAAAAAAAAAAAAACACCCCATGTGGAATCCCGTATTATCACAAAATCCCAATTTCACTATGTTTATATCAAAATATCATAATGGAAACTGCATTAAATTATTAAATATGGTGCTGAAAACCTTACAACAATAAATTTTATATATACTCCAGGCCCTAGAGTATAGTCTAAGCTATTGTTAGAGTACCTATAGCTACTGTTCATACACTGTTTAAAATAAAGGTGCCAGAAAAGTTTCTTTAGATCATTGGTTCACAAAGTGAGGTGTAAAGAACCCAGGGTGATTTTCTAATGTAGTTACAGTGGTGCAAATCACAAGCCATTATTTTCAATTTTATTAATCTGTTTGACTGGCCGCTTGAATTGATTCGATTTACTCCAAACCTTAACAACCCAAACTGAGTATGCCTATAAACCTAATTAATAGATGTAATAAATTGACTGTATTATTGTACACATTTAAGTAATATTAAAATTTGAAATTAATGTAATTGGGTCAATGAATTTATTAGTTAAAAGGGTCCTTGGCCCGTGAACCTATAAATAATTCTTATAAGCACAATAGCAGCATTTATTAGAAAATATGATAGTAGAATGTTATAACAGCAATATTAAATGTGTCATAATTTTAAATGTACAATGACAAGCACAAGTAGGAGTAATAACAAACGGAGCCGATCTAAAGCACTGCTTGGACTTGATATTTCTGCAGCACTGCAGAATCATTTTTTTTATTAATTAATCATTTATTTAAAATTTGACCTATTAAGTAATTTTATTTATGCTAAGATCACTTAAGTTCTATTGCACACATGTTAGAGTTTTATATATCTGTGTGTGTGTGTGTGTG
>JAFFST010049882.1:94296-125805 GCA_022414735.1 Noturus placidus
GTCCTGGTCGTGGAACAACGGACCAGCTCTTTGCTCTCGCAAGGATCTTGGAAGGGTCCTGGGAGTATGCTCATCCAGTCTACATTTGTTTTGTGGATCTGGAAAAGGTGTATGACTGGGTACCCAGGGGTCTACTGTGGGAGGTGCTGAGGGAGTATGGGGTGAAGGGTTCCCTTCTTAGGGCTATCCAATCGCTGTACGCGATGCTCGGCAAAAGTTTGTCCGGATGCTCGGCAAAAGGTCGGACTTGTTCCAGGTGGGGGTTGGTCTTTGCCAGGGCTGCGCTTTGTCACCAATCCTGTTTGTGATATTCATGGACAGGATATTGAGGCTTAGTTATGGTGGGGAGGGTTTGCGGTTTGGTGACCTGAGGATCGCTGCTTTTTGTAGATGATGTGGTCCTGATGTCATCATCGGTCTGTGACCTCCAGCACTCATTGGATCAGTTCGCAGCCGAGTGTGAAGCAGCTGGGATGAGGAATAGCACTTCTAAATCTGAGGCCATGGTTCTCAGTAGGTAACCAATGGAGTGCCTACTCCGGGTAGGGAATGAGAACATAACCCAAGTGAAGGAGTTCAAGTACCTCGGGGTCTTGTTCACGAGTGAAGGGACATGGGAGTGGGAAATTGGCTGGAGAATCGGAGCAGCGGGTGCGGTATTGCAATCGCTTTACCGTAACGTTGTGACGAATTTGTGGCAATTTTCATTCCTACCCTCACCTATGGTCATGAAGGTTGGGTAATGACCTGAAAGAACTAGATCGCAGGTACAAGCGGCTGAAAGGGGTTTTCTCAGGAGGGTGGCTGGCCTCTCCCTTAGGGATAGGGTGAGAAGCTCGGCTATCCGGGAGGAACTCAGAGTCGAGGCGCTGCTCCTTTTCGTTGAAAGGAGTCAGTTGAGGTGGTTCAGGCACCTGGTAAGGATGCCCTCTGGGTGCCTCCCTAGGGAGGTATTCCAGGCACATCCAACTGGGAGGAGACCTCGGGGAAGACCCAGGACTAGGTGGAAAGACTATATTTCCACACTGACCTGGGAACGCCTCGGGATCCCCCAGTCAGAGCTGGTTAATGTTGCTCAGGAAAAGGAAGTTTGGGGTTCCTTGCTGGAGCTGCTACCCCGCGACCCGATTATGGATAAGCGGTTGAGGATGGATGGGTGGATGTATGTGTTCATGCCTTGGGCAACTCATCTTGGTAAATTGAAATCTAATGAATATTTATTGAAACATGCTCCCAGACAAGTATAGGGGTATAACCTACCAATTCCTGCAAGTGTGGGACAGCTCCCTTCCGCAGTAACACCATTTGAATATACTGGCAGAAATTATGACTTTTCAGCTCTGTTCAGTTAATTCTATATAGAAGTGTTGCAACAGCCACACACTTGTCCAGGTTGGCTTTAAGCCTGGCTTGCCTTAGTAGTGCTCTCACATCTTTCATATACTGTGTGTATGTAAATCAGCATGTGTGCTGTGGTAGTTATAGATTGAACATCAAATGGCTGGCCAATAGAAATTAAATTTGAAAGCGTGGGAGGGTCTTATCCACCTGTTAATGGACAGTCATGAGGTCATCAGTAGTGTAAAAAAGCATAATGTGCCTTTAAGACTGACGATTTTATCTCAGATTTTATTCACTCTGCCAACTTGGAAGCAACCTGGGCTAGTGTAACATGAGTTTCAGAGGGAGGGCCATGATGAAAAAGGGAGGAAGCATGTTAGGAGAAGGCAGGAACTTGGTCATGTGATTAAGTTAGTGCCACAGAACTGTGTAGGCCTGGAGGACCTGACTAACCTCCAATCAGCCTGGACATGTGCCAGCTCTCTGGGAATCAGACATGGCATGCTGTCAAGACAGAAGGAAGAGAAGGTGATGAGCTTGCTCCAATTTTTGGCACTAAGGAGGACAGTGTTCCTTAGCCCACAAAAGCAGACATTTGGTCCTGCGAACACAACAGTGTAAGGTTAGAGAAACTGGACTCATACCAGGGTACCAACCAGACCTTGGGTGGTGCAAATTCTCTTCCACCACGTTCAACCACCAACTCTGGTTGTGCCAGGTTTGACTGGGTGAACATAAATGGCTGGCCCCCTTTCTACAATAGCATCCATTGGAACTGATGGCAGTGTTCCTTTGGGGACAGACTGATGACAGACAAGCACACCTTAACTGCCAGATAATCCGCTGCTCTTAGGCAGCAGAATACAGGCTGACAGCTGGGCCTCTTCAGTAAAAAAACAAGTCTGGGTACAGAACCCCACACTCATGGCCAAGCTGGGTTAAGCTACTGATCTCATGTGTTGAGGCTCTAGGAATGAATCATCAAGGCATTTTGACATATACACAAACTGATTATGAAGCTTATCTAATTACCTGATACTTACTGTATCTGTATACTTGCCTAACCCCAGACCTGCCAACATTTACACATTATGCGTAGGAGTGCTGCATTTTAACATCATAAAATGTTGGTATGCTGGTATGAGTTATCATTCAAAAATACACCAAAAGAGCAGGCTTCAGTTTCTCTCAAATAAAATGGCAGACAAGCCAGTCGAGACATGAATCTGAAATGATGGATAGTGTACAAGTTTTGAACTCTCCAATGTGATCTGACACTCAGTGTATACCACTTCTGTCCAATCAGATTAGAGCACTCAACCACACTGTAATATAAATGTTTTATAACATTTTAAAAAGTAACGTCAATAAAAAGGAACATTTTTTTAGATTTGTAATGCAAAATTATGCCCATGCCCTGACACCAAGACCTGAAAGGCCTGAAAGTTTGAAAATAAATGTTTAATTGATGGTACAAGAAACACACACAGGAGTTCGCAACCCATTTAGGCATACAACCCCAAATTGCCATTATGAATTTTCTGTGATCCCAAACCTTACATTTTACAATACTCTACAATACAATTTAGGAACCACTGTAATATTTTAACATTTTATTTATTCAGTAACACATGTGTGACATAAGTGACAAAAAGAAATATTCCTTGCACTGACTGACGAGTCTAGTTGGAGAGTGAACTTGTATGTTATGACACAGCTTTTTCCAAAAGTCAGGAGGTGGGTTTGAAAGGGTGCAGGTTTTTCTGCTGTAACATATAGCTTCAAGCGGTATATAAGAAATAAAACATGAGTGTTGTGTTTATATAGGAAAATAATCCATGCCGGAGTGATGTGGCCTGATGCAAAGAGGAGCCGGGGTTAAACTTGCCACATAACTTTGCATGCACATGCAGAAGCAGCTCCTCATGCACACTGAGTAACTCTGTTTTTCTTTAAAACTTTCCACTGTCAGCTTGATTGTGGTTTCAGACGCATCACAACCTGCATCTCAAATCAAAATCTGTTACTATACAAAAGTATTTACTAATCTAGAAAATCCAGAATACTGATATGCAAAACAGACCTTTTGGTAGGTTTGAAGACTATATGAGAGATTTTTACAATTCAAACAATAACTGTTATAGAAAAGGCAGCTAGTGTTAGTACAGTGGTCTAGAATAGTACACAAGTATGTGTTTTGAGACCCAATGCTAGTTTCTTTTGTAGAGGTCAATGGACAGGGAAATTTGTCCATTTAACAGCTGAGCTCATGTGCTAGTGGTGCGTCTCAGGATAGTGACAAGACTAAACTAGCCTATACACTCTTCATTTGAATGTGGCTTGATTGAACGTGACTTCTGGTAACATTTTCGAAATACCTAAAAACAAAACAGCAGATGCAAGAGTGTCTAACAGAGCCATGTTGTCCTCTTTAGCCATAATTGTAATCTGTTTTCATTCTTATACCACCACCACCACCAAGACCAAACACTCTGTGTTTTCATTTGTAAAAGCTTTTAAGAAATGTCACAGACATTTGACAAACAGAAATGGAATAATGAGTCCATGAACAAAGGGCAGGGGTCAATATTAAAAGTAACAGTCAGTACATGGTGTCCTCCCGCTGTTTAAAATACTACAGTGCATCTCATCCTCATGACTGCACCAGATTTGTCAGTTCTTGCTGTGAGATTTTCCCCCACTCTTCCACCAAGGCATTTGCAAGTTCTGCATCATGTCTGGGAGGGGACAGATGATTACATGTAATTTTCCACTGCAAGGACAATCAGCTGTTCTTCCTGTCTCCTTGTAGCACTGTCTTAAGTATCTTACATTAAAGACATTGCAGTTTATTGCTTTGGACACATCTGCAGTCCTCATGCCTCCCTGCAGCAGGCCTATGGTATGTTCACGCAGGTGAGCAGGAACCCTAAGCATCGTTCTTCTGGTGTTTTTCAGAGTCAGTAGAAAGGTCTCTTTAGTGTCATAAATTATTGTAACTGTGACCTTAATTGCCTACCACCTGTAAATGGTTAGTGTCTTAAGGACTGTTTCACAGGTGCATGTCCAATAATTGTTTATGATTCATTGACCAAGCATGAAAAACATTGTTTAAACCCTTTCCAATAAAGACCTGTTAAGCTTATTTGGATTTTACAAATTATTTTTAAAATACAGTCTCCTGAAAAAGGGCATAAGTATATATATATATATATATATATATATATATATATATATATATATATATATATATATATATAATCTTATATTCTGCATTAAATCTACTAGCAGTCATAATGTGAAATACAAAGAAAAGTTCTCTGTTTGCATCAAGAATCTGTTGCTTTTATTGACAATATTGCTGAGATTTTGCTTAGAAATCCCTAGAAGTGATTAAAGAAATAAATATCTTAATGGGCTTAAATACATTACTAAATAAAATCTATCTATCTATCTATCTATCTATCTATCTATCTATCTATCTATCTATCTACAGTTAATAGTATAACAGTAGAATATACTGTATGTAAAGTTACACACACAGCACACTAGCAAGTTCACCAGCAGAGGGCAGACTTTGTATAGAATAAATAGCCCTTCTACAGCCAATCACAATTTGGTTGAGCCAATTAACACCAGGTGCAGAACACACCCAATCACACCATAACCACGCCTCTGCCGCCTCATGAGCTGCTATAAATAGGCTAAGTTTGGCTTCAACTGTATTATTGGAGGTCTTTTAGATTTGTGAAAGAAAATGTTATTGAACGCTATATTTCTCTTGGTGGCGCTGACTTACACGGTGAGTCCTTACCCTTCTATGTCTGATGAAGCTGCATCTGATGACTCATGGCCTGATCTGGAGGAATCCTTGCCAAAATACAAGGCTCAGACTCCAGTAAACCCAACTCTTAATAGTCCTTGTCCACCTTTGAAATTACCACAGTTTCAACAAATCCGCTCTTCAGATGTCCATAAACTTATTTTTAAACCTGCAAGAAACCTTAGACCGGTACCTGCTTTGATGAAGTCTATATTGCTGCCATCACCTACTCCTGCAACAGCAGCTCCCCTGCCTTCTAAACCAAGCAGTATAGAGCTTTTGTGCCATATTGACCGGATTTATGTGAGAGTTCAGAAGAGTCTCTTTACCACTCCAGATGCTGGGAAATATCTCAAAGTGGGAACATGTCCTGTGAATAAAGATGCACCTGAGTATTACTACTTCCTATATCCCATCAACAGCTGCAATGTACAACGTCATGTATGTATTTCTAATTGACCAAGTTTGGGAAAGAATTTGCATTCTATGTTGTGCTCAATGTAGACTTCTTAAGAACTGTTGTGTATCTGCCACAATTTCTCTTAATTTGTCTTTACAGGAAAATGAAAACCGTGTCTTGTACTCAAACGTGCTGTCCTATGAGCCTCTGACTGATGAACCAGTTGTTCGTGAGCTACCATTTTCTGTGCCACTGGAGTGTCGTTACAACAAGTTAGAGCTCTTCTTTCTCAACATGTACAATTGATTGGGCTGCTTCTTGTAAGGCTAAATTCTAATGCTTGCTTTATAGGCATTTCCGTTCCTACAACGTTGGCTATCATCCTCAAGTAGAAGCAGGGACTGTGTTCTTGAGCTTACAAGGTGGAGTCTCCCTCACACCTGTAGATGGTATGTGCTCAACCTTCCTTACATGTAAGGCCAAATCTCATAAGCATAGTAATAAATACTAAAATACTTCCGTTTTTGGCAGTGCTCATTTATCCTTTTGGGTTCATGCAAAATGTACTTTTTAAACCAGTATAACTTCCACTTTTCATGTCACTTGGTTGAACTGTGAAGCTGCTTTCAGTGCAATAATGAGCTGAGCCTAAACTTGCAGGATTGGTCTAACAATGTTAATGTGCATTAGCATTGTTGGCATTGCCTGTTATTTCCCACATGTTTCTATTCTGGAATGCTACTGGTCATCTGTGAATGTGAACATTATTCAATCCCAGAAATATCAATTGACAATGTTGCGTGGTGAACCAGGTGTCTGCCTAATTTTGTGTAAGAGGCCATTTTGTCTTATGGCCATCAGAAAACCAGAGTACATTAAATGACCTGCTTTGGGGGAGGTCTGCTTTGTTCTAATGCTGAACTCTTTTCTTTTTATTACAGAGAATTGGGAACCTCTTGCTAGTTGGCAGACCTATATGATTGGACAGCCCATGTACTTTGAGGCCATGACTCCCCATGGTCATGCTGGAATGAGGCTTTACTTAAGCAAGTGCTACATCACTGCTTCTCAGAACCCTGACTCTATACCTAAATACACTGTGATGGATAACTATGGGTAAGGAATTTGGTAATTTCAGCCTTTGATTAAATTTGTGGTTCTGTGCAGCTTTAATTCATCTTTCTGTTCAGTTGCATGGTGGATAGTAAGAAGACCTCTCAAAGCAAGTTCTACCCTAGTGAGAATAAGGACACATTAAGGTTCTCTGTGGGAGCCCTTCTTTTTAAGGATATGATCTCCCTGCCTGGAAACAAAACGGTAAATATGTAAAAGCATGTATTAAGTAGACTCTGCCCAGTATCCTGGTAAGGAAATAAAGTAATTTTTGCTTTGCTAGCATTAAAGCAGATTTGTTCTAACATCTCAATGTTCCCTTTTCCAGGAAATGTTCATGCACTGTGAAATGCATCTTGGACCGGAAATACCAACTTCAAGCACAAAATCTTGTTCCTACACGACAGATACACAAGGGTGAGGTTCAAGTTGTTTAACAACTGAAGCAAACTCTTCTTTGATTGAACGATATAATGCTCTTGCTCCTGTTATAGGTGGTCAGAGTTGTATGGAGACGATGCTGTCTGTGCTTGCTGTGATGCTTCTTGTCCTGCTCCAGAGCCCTCAAGTCAGTCATTAAGCTATGAAATTGTACTTCTCCATTTCAGTGGCGAGGATGTGTAGTTGTCATGTGATCAGTAGATACTTGGTATTAATTTGAAATGGTTTTAGTGAAAGTGTTCTTGCTTTTATGTTCCTGTAGTAGCAGATGTTTCTTTTCTTTCTTTTTTTTTTTTTTATGTAGTGAGTACAAGGATCTCCAGCAACGCCTGGAAGGTTGAGAAGAGTCAGATTGACCAGCCTTTAACAAAATCCAAAACAGAAGTTGAAGAAGCCCTGCCTCGTGGAGGGTTTGAAATGTTTTGGGATGTCTTTGATGAAGTGATCCATTAATGCATAGTTGTCTTTACACTCGGGTTTTTGAAAAATGTTGAATAATAAATCTGATTTGAGAAACTGTCTCTTGCAGTTTAAAAATAACTGAAATGGTGGATGGGTGGCATTACTGTTTAATTTCTTTGTTTAAGAAACATGAGTATACAGTGCCTTGGGGAACAGAATACTTAATCGGTCAGAACTTCAGACATTCATATACCTTAATAGAGCATTAAGTAACTTGGCTGGAAACATGACAATATTTGCAATGGTTGCTTATGGATTAGGTGGATACATTTGAGAAGTAGTACTGCTTATGTAAATAGAGATGCACTGAAACTAAATTTGTCAGTCATACCTTGCTTTATTTCCACAATTCTGGGGAAAAAAAATGCAAGTAATTTCCATTTCAACAAGTTGTTTCACAGTAACTGGTCTCATAAACAGAAAACGCATTACTCAAGTTAATGTTAACACATGAACAAAATTCTGAAGATCAAAGTAAGACTGAACTTATTGAACATTAGTTCATATTAAAGTTGTCAATTTTAAAAAATGATTTCCTGTTATGCTTCACATTCACTCACAAGCACTGCTACTTCATCACTGACATAAAGCTGGTAATATATAAACTTCTTTTTATAAACACTAACTGGATATGAAAAGTAACAAATCTATTATTCTGTGCAATTTTTTTTCGTCAACCATTTTCATTTAAATCTCAACTGTCTGCTGGTGCTTAAACGCAGCATGGAAAAAAATTAGACTTGATGCCGAAACTGCTGCTCACTGTGTATAATTTTAGCGGTGCAGAGCTTACAAACTGCAGTTTTGTCATTAATCCACACGACATCTTTACACACCGCACAAAATTGAGGTTAATCAGCCCTCTTTTATCTGACTGGATATAATTGGTCTTGATCATCAGATGTTTTTAAATTATCGGAAAATAGTCGATAGTGTGGGAAAAATGGACTTTATCGGCCAATTCCGACAAACAAAAGTTGTATTATTTACTAGAGATGCACCAATGTATAGGCCGATAATCTCTGTAAATAGTTTAACTTTTTCTTTTTTCATTTCTTCTGTAATCCTGAGCTTTTTATTGAACCGTACTCCTGAAAAAGTATAGGTGCATTTTTCACTAATTCCTGAAAATGGTAGACAGTTTTCAGGTAACATTTTTCATTCAAAACCATTGGCAGGAAAATATTGGTTGGCTTTGCCATTTGAAATTCCTTAGGAAGCCCAACATCTTTAGGAACAAGAGAATTCCCAACTAAAGCATGGTGGAATACTTTTTCTTCAAGCCTCTGCTCAAGAAATGTTAGCATATCGTTCAGTCTGCCAGTAAGCTGCTCACGTTTCCATTCTGTGGGCTTGTACATCAACAGATGTAGCAATGCAGACTTGAGGTGATGACTTGTAAGCCCACACTTCCCTGTTAAACTATTTTGCTGTTTGTGTAGAAAAGAGAGAATTTGGAGGCACTCAATATGGCATGAATTATATGGAAGAATTTTGTTGAAGTATTGAAAGAGGGCATTTTCATAACTAGCAAAAGAAATGGGCCAGTGAATGTCTGAGACGTTTTGATTAGTGGAGAGATAAGAGACTAGGTACACTTTTGAAGCTTTGTCCTGGACTACAGGTGTAATATTGAAGAGAACAATCTGCCCTGATCGGAATCGAACTCTCAAAGCCCCAGGAGCCATCTGGTTGTAAAATCCTAGCTCAAATTCATACTTGTGACTGATTTCTCTCCATCCCTTCATAATCATTGTCCTAAACCATGTCACTACTTGTTTTTTAGAAAGATATGGTGTATTTTCCTGGCATAGTGGCCCTCCAACAGCATTTATCATAACTTTGCTTGTCTCACTATGCGGATGAAGAAGACATAACACGTCCTCATTATTGGAGTTCTCATCCATGCATGGGCAACCATTTGAAGTATTTTCAGCCTTCACCATTTTGATCCTGCCTAACCTCAACAATGAAGCATCTTTCTCCTTCCAAAGTTCAACATCAAATCCATGCGACCTTGGTGCAGTAACAGGTACATACAAGTCACACACCATTGTCTTGCCTGTAGCCCAAAGCTCATATAAGCTCCCGACTCCAATAAAGTCCCCAATCTGCATGTCAGTTTCTTCACTGCTAGCTTCCCTTCCAGCTTCCAAAAGTTCATCCACAAAACCCTCCACAAAGTCGCGTAATCGGCCATATGTCCTAGGAGGGACTTGTACACACTGGTCATAAAAGCAACTCAATACTTGGTGGTCAGGAATACATATTTTTGATAATATACCAGTAGATGTAGTCTTGTCTTTGATGGGAATTATTGTTCCTGAGCTTTGTGAGTTTTTGCTAATGAATTTCCTGAGAATCCGGATCAATGATATCAGGGAAAGTAATTTCCATAAATACCAGTTGTTGGGGTTTTCTGTTGACTGTTGTCTTGAGGCAGTGGGGTTTTCCTCGGGTATCTCTTCTGATGGCATGTGGTTGCTCTCTCCCATCTCATCTAAATGGAAAGACTTCTTATCACTATCATGTAATCCATTTAAAGGTGATTTTCCTTGAACTTCTTTTATTTGGTCTTCATTCAGTATCTTCATTGTCTGATCATTGTGTGGCACTTCCTTCTTGTGCTCCAACATGTCATCCTCTTGAAAGTTCTTAATTTCATTCTGAGAGGCTCTTACAGTTTCTGGCTGCATCCCTTTTTCTGAGGTGAAATTGTCATCCACTATAGCTCCATCATGTAACACTGGTGGAACATTGTCATGAGTACGGGGAACTGCTTCATCCTGAATGTCCTTTATCAACAGTTTCTGGTGCAGGATATCCTGGTCTTCCCTGTGTTGCATTTGGTTTTCATGTGGATTTTCTACTTCCCCATTTGTCATTCTTTGATGACTTGGTGACACTTCCTGATTTGAATGTGGCAGCCCTGTGGTCACCTGGTGCACTTCCTGCTCTAGCTTTGCTGACTCCTTCGGCAGTAAATATTCCCGCTCTTGCATGTCCATGATAATGTTTTCCTCCTGCTCCTGAAAGACAGTGTGGTCTTTTATGTACAGCAGGCTGACCAGTATTACACACACTCGCAGAAGCATTTCCTCCATCCTGTAACAAATAAGGAATTTATTCTGTCAGATCCATTATGTCCTTACATAAGAGAAAGTCACACGTACTCAACATTTAGCGTGAAATTATGTGAATAAGGCCAAAATCATAGGATAGAAAAGTGATCCTGAATTACAATACAATTTCTACCAGGAAGTTTATTGTATAGTGTAGTAGACTAATTTCATCAGTAGATTGCAAACATAGTAATGATGTATACTGTTCCTTTTATGTGTCATTTCATAATTGATTACTACATGAACTTTTCAGTAGCTTGTTTAGCCAGTAAGATATTGTAGTGTCTTATAGTGCACCATCTCATAGTACTGCTCAACTTCCTGATTTGAAGAGAATGGGTAGCTTCCTTTTTTTCTTATGATGCATTTTCATCATTTTGGTCAAATGCTGTTTTTTATTTAATTTTATTCAAATAGACCAGAATATTTCAATCCACCTACCTGTAATTTCTGGTGTCTACGGTCAAAGGTAATAGAACCTTTCAGCATCAATGTTTGAAAGTCAGTTGCAGTTCACTACAGGGCTCTAAACCACCGCGTCTCTTTCCTATCACATTGAGACATACTTGACAGCACACTTCCGCCCATGTGTGTCTCCATCCTGTTTGAAATATGTTACACTGTACACAGACATGAGAGAGAATATGCTCAAGGTCACAGTGTTGTGCTGTAGCGCAGTGGCCTAAATCAGAGGCTGTTTTATTTAAGATATCAAATACAATGGTGCTTAAATATGATCTAAAATATCATTGGATTTTCACATAAGTCCTAAAAGTAGATCGAGAGAACTCAAACAAATGAGACAAAAAATATCATACTTAGTCATTTATTTATTGAATATAGCAATATTACATATCTGTTGGTGGCAAAAGTATGTGAGCCTTTACATTCAGTACAGTGCCTTGCGAAAGTATTCGGCCCCCTTGAGCTGTTTGACCTTTTGCCACATTTCAGGCTGTAAGTCGCTTGGGGTATGTCTCTATCAGATTTGCACATCGAGAGACTGAAATTTTTGCCCATTCCTCCTTGCAAAACAGCTTGAGTTCAGTGAGGTTGGATGGAGAGCGTTTGTGAACAGCAGTTTTAGTTCTTTCCACAGATTCTCGATTGGATTCAGGTCTGGACTTTGACTTGGCCATTCTAACACCTGGATATGTTTATTTGTGAACCATTCCATTGTAGATTTTGCTTTATGTTTTGGATCATTGTCTTGTTGGAAGACAAATCTCTGTCCCAGTCTCAGGTCTTTTGCAGACTCCATCAGGTTTTCTTCCAGAATGGTCCTGTATTTGGCTCCATCTTCCCATCAATTTTAACCATCTTCCCTGTCCCTGTTGAAGAAAAGCAGACCCAAACCATTATGCTGCCACCACCATGTTTGACAGTGGGGATGGTGTGTTCAGGGTGATGAGCTGTGTTGCTTTTACGCCAAACATAACGTTTTGCATTGTTGCCAAAAAGTTCGATTTTGGTTTCATCTGACCAGAGCACCTTCTTCCACATGTTTGGTGTGTCTCCCAGGTGGCTTGTGGCAAACTTTGTTGTCCTATGGACAGAGTCTCCCACCTCAGCTGTAGAATTTTTCAGTTTTTTATTTGTTGAAAAAGTTTGAAATATCCAATAAATTTCGTTCCACTTCATGATTGTGTCCCACCTGTTGTTGATTCTTCACAAAAAATTACAGTTTTATATCTTTATGTTTGAGGCCTAAAACGTGGCAAAAGGTCGAACAGTTCAAGGGGGCCGAATACTTTCGCAAGGCACTGTATCTGGTGTGACTTCCTTGTGCAGCAATAACTGCAACTAAACATTTCAAGTAACTGTTGATCAGTCATGTACATTGGTTTGGACAAATTTTAGCTCATTCCTCAGTACAGAAAAACTTCAACTCTGGGATGTTGGTGGGTTTCCTGACTTGACCTGCTTGTTTCAGGTCCTTGCACAACATTTCTATTGAATTAAAGTCATTACTTTGACTTTTCCATTCCAAAACATGAACTTTATTCTTCTTTAACCATTCTTTGGAAGTATGACTTGTATGCTGAGGGTCATTGACTTGCTGCATGACCCACTTTCTCTTAAGATTCAGTTTATGGACAGATGTCCTGCCATCTTCCTTTAAAATACACTGATATAATTCAGCATTCATTTTTCCATCAATGATGACAAGCTGTTCTGGCCCAAATGCATCAAAACAGGCCCAAACCATGATACTACCACCACCATGTTTCACAGATGGGATACGGTTCTTATAGTGTTATGTTCTCCAAACATAACATTTCTCATTTAAACCAAATGAGAAGTGAAGATGTTTTATTTTGGTCTCATCTGTCCACAAAATATTTTTCAATAGCCTTCTGGCTTTCGTCCACGTGATCTTTGACAAACTGTAAATGGGCAGCAATTTTTGAGAGCAGTGGTTTTCTCCTTGCGACCCTTCCATGCACACCATTGTTGTGCAGTGTTCTCCTGATGGTGGACTCATTAACATTAACATTAGCCAATGTGAGAGAGGCCTTTAGTTACTTAGAAGTTAACCTGAGTTCCTTTGTGATCTCGCAGACTATTACACGTCTTGCTCTTGGAGTAATCTCTGTTGGTCTCCACTCCTGGAGAAGGTAACAAAGGTCTTGAATTTCTTCCATTTTACACAATCTGTCTGACTGTGGATTGGTGGAGTCCAAACTATTTAGAGATGGTTTTGTAACCTTTTCCAACCTGATGAGTAACAACTTTTTTTCTGAGATCCTCAAAAATTTCCTTTGATCATGACATGATACACTTCCAGAGACAAAATCCGACTTGGATAGATCCTTGTTCTTTAAATAAAACAGGGTGCTCACTGTCATCTAATTGAATTTTAGAAGGGTAGTATCTTCTCAAATGTCACACTTTTGGTATTGTACTATCCGGAAGTTTATGCTGTTTCCCGGTCGAGGGCTAATAATGTTAACCGCACGTAATGCTATGGCACTAGCATTAGCAAAATAGTCAAACGGGTAACAAAAATTAATTGGTATATTTTACTGTTTATGTTAATGTTTCCTTTTATGTCTCAGTCACTGTCAGACAGAGGTGTAATCGTCTCTGTAGGTGAATTTTGCTTGCACAATTTAAAATAAACTTAGTAAGTTGCTGTTGTGGCTATGGCGGTTTGCAATGTAAACTCTTTTTTTTTTTTTTACAGCATCTGAGCCTGCTATAGTCCTTCCCCATCCGCTACAGAAAGAAAGCTGTGACCGTTGAGTGCATGAAGTGTCCATCATTCCACACTTGGTTTTTGGGGTTTATCAGTGTGAACACACTAATCACACTATACTATGAAATGGCCTAGAACAGGGGTTCCCAAACCTTTCCAGGGCTAGGCCCCCCAAATGGCATTAACATTTGACCGAGGCCCCCCTTTGCAAGATGTCTTTAAAACAAATTAAAAATACAGACTTCTGAATATATCCCCCTTTTTATTAATAATTACATCTTACATATTTACATTACATTACATTAAGAATTGATTGTGTGTGTGTGTGTGTGTGTGTGTGTGTGTGTGGGTGGTTGTCTGAGAGTGAGAATTTATTTTTCACACCAAATTGTTGAGGCCCCCCTGGCACCCCTTGGCGGCCCCCGGCCCCCACTTTGAAAACCACTGGCCTAGAATAGTGCATAAGTGTGCAATTTGGGACGCACTACCTGTTCACATTGAAATTGCTAATCAAACTGCTAATCCTAGAGGTGCACATACTTTTTCCACTAACAGATAAGTAATATTAGATCATTTTTTTTAAATAATTAAATGACCATGTATCTCATTTTTGTCTCATTTGTTTAATTGTGTTCTCTTTGTCTACTTTTAAGATATATAGAAAATTCTAAAGGGTTATTTATAAAGGGTTATATTATTACAGCTAAAGTGAAGTGCTGATGGCTGCACAATTCATATACTATGATTACAAGTAAAGTAAATATAGTAAAGTAAATTTAAGCAAAACACATTCTTGAAGCAATAAAAAGTATAATGGTTAAAAATTTAACAAATAAAATTCTAATCTTGCCAAAATAAGAAATTTATTATGACTGTTTTGAGAGCTATATGTCACATTTTGTCTTTCATTACTATGTGTTTCCGTGATCATAGCTTCGTACAGAATGACATGGCGCTGTAAAATTTGAATAGGGTGAGGCAGTGACTTTGGCTAGGACCACACTGCCTGTGGTTATGTCAGGCTATGTAAATGAGAGGACTTTTCTAGCAAAACAAAGCACACAAAAAACAATCATATGTCTAACATTTATATTTTAAACTTATTGTTAGATTTCAATTAATTACTGAGAAGTTAGATACAGTAAATATGCTGTTTTTGATCACCTGAGTCTGCCAGATTACATCATAGGTCAACAGGTGAGAGAGAGAGAGAGAGAGAGAGAGAGAGCGAGCGAGAAAGAGAGAGAGAGAGAGAAAAGGGTGGAGCTGAAGTACATGTCTTTTTTCCGGTCCTGAAGACTGCGTCAACACTTCAGCTGTTCCACAAATTAATTTTAATTTGTAATTACCCCTGATAAACACCAAGTAAAAAATCTGTAAGTATATCATACTCTGTTGTATTTTTTAACGTATTAGAGTATCACATCTATCTATTTCTGTATACATCTGTATATGTGATCAGAAGGAATCAGTCGGTTAGTAGTGATTTAATTAGTGCTTGATCACAATTTACTTTGTTTAATTTTATCTTCTTTATAGTTGGAATATGCATGACATGGCCTTCATTAAATAATTCACAGTATTTAAGTTTAAGTATTAAAATTTGATAAGTATATTTTGTCTCTTAGACAGATTCATTTTTCAAGGAATCCACCTAACAAACCAAAATGGATAAGTTTCGTATGATGTTCCAGTTTCTTCAGTCCAACCAAGAGTCGTTCATGCATGGTGTTTGTGGCCTTATGGCCCTGGCTAGTGCTCAACTTTACTCCGCTTTTGAGTTCAACTGCCCCTGCATGCCTGAATACAACTACTCCTATGGAATTGGTGTATTGGTAATTCCAGCTATTTGGTTCTTTCTGCTCGGCTTTGTCCTGAACAATAACGTGTCTATACTTTCCGAGGAATGGAAACGACCAGCGGGTCACAGACCCAAGGATCCTGCAATTTTGCGCTATATGTTCATGTCTGTGTCACAGCGTTCCTTGATCGCCCCTGCAGTTTGGATTACAGTAACATTAATGGATGGGAAAAGCTTCCTTTGTGCATTTAGTGTGGACTTGGATGTGTCTGAGTTTGTTAATGGAAATTTTACTGGACATAACCTATTGGAGGAGGAGATGTTAACGCTGCTGGCCAAAATCCCTTGCAAGCACATATTTGATGGACAGCATATTCTCTCTAGAGAAGCAGCCACCAGGTACATACGATGTGTGTCACAGGTATGAGAGTATGACCTTTTCATGTTTGGCTATACATGATTCAGACTAGATTGTTAGTTTGAAAACCGTTCATTAAAGCCTTTACATACAGTACTTGTTTATAATATTGTGTATTCTTTATTGTAACTCTTTATGCTGGTTGTCTTTGTACCTATCTCTCTAAATCCACAGGCATTCGGCTGGCTCTTCCTGTTAATCCTTACACTAATTGCATTCACCGTCCGTGCTATGCGTCCCTGCTTCAACCAAGCTGTGTTCCTCAAAACTAAATACTGGTCACACTATGCTGACCTCGAGCGCAAGATATTCGACGAGATCTGCACGGAACATGCCAAGAGTTTTGCCAAAGTCTGCATCCATCAATACTTTGAGAGTGAAAGTGGGGACATGCGCAGCTTACACGGCCAACACGGGGATGACAGAAAAGAGGACGATGATGAACAGCCTAAAGAGGAAGATAACCTGCTAGGCATTCATGCCCAGGAGGACATGAATAAAGTTTTGTGGAACTGGCATATATCTAAGCCTCCATTAATTCTGAGAAAGCCTGGATGCAGTGATGATGAGAACAAGACATTAAATGGAAGCCAAAATGGAGTGAAAACTGGCTACGACAACGTTACATTCACCACAGACCAAAAGGACTATGAGGATGGACACATCACGTCAAGAAATGGAAACAGCTACATGAATGGTAACACTGCCATGAACCGGCATGCCTGGAATGACTCTCCATCCAGCGTTAAAAAGAAAGAGTGGGCTGTATATTATAGCAAGGTTTGACTATCTTAATGGTGGAGATGTTGCTAAATGATTCCAAAGCTGACAGAAATCAGCTACACTAAAGAAAAAGGCAAATTTAAGCCTGGGCAAAAGTTCTCAGAAGTACAAAAACCTACTGTTTCTGTTTATTGCAGACCAAGCTTGGTTTTGATTTAAATACAATTAGATGTAGATGTTAATCTATGGGAATATGGGAATATTCCTTGCTCAAACAGAACTGAATGAAGACATTGCATTTGGTTTGCATTCTGAATCCTTTGACTACGGCTTACAATTATTTACTGTTCAACCATAAACTGAACATCTATTGTAAGGGAATGTGTGTATTATGGGGTGTTTTTTTCGCTTTGATCATTCTCGATGTGATGTACGCCAGGAGATTGATGAAGTTATTGTCTGGCGACCAGTATGCTAGTTCATTTAGCGTTATCCAGGGAGCACCACGAGGAGGCGAACTAGCTTTGCTCCCCTATAGACGCAGCAGCTGATTATATCAAGAACCTCGATCTACGTATATGACTCACAACACATTGTTGCTTTGCCTTTTATCATTATAATCATTATTATTGTTACTATACCTCTGAAAAAGTAAATTGTGATGTACTTATTGACCAAAAGATAAATAAAAATAATGAAGTGTTGTCCAGTAAATGCTCTATAGAGCACTATCATCTCATCAAACATTGTGAAGAGCAGCGAGTAATATCGTGAACTAGTGACAACAAAACATCACAATATCTTGGAAATAGATCAAAGTAATTTCTCTCGTTTATATGGTACCCTGCAGACTGTGTGTCTGTTCTGCAAGCGAGTCCGAAAGCATTTCGCTCACACTCGTCTCACGGACCCTCACCACCTCTTGCAAATCTGGACAGAGAGGCCATCGTGCAGCTTTGCATACTTATGAAGAAACAAAATCACGTCTGCTTTTTCTCAAACTTGTGATAGATGTTCCTTTAGAGAGATTTAAGATTCATATCAGATTTGAGGTGTTCCTATTCTTCAATTGATTTTTACTGTTCTTAATAGACAGTAAGCATATCACTACATTGCACAAACCCTGATTATATCATTATATGTATGTTTTACTTGTGTAACATTATTGTTTGCCAGTAGATTTCTCCAAGAAAATGTTAGTGTGCTATTCCTCTGGTCCCAGCAGAGGGCACAGTTAACTATATTCTGTCCGCTTTCATAGTACAGACAATATGAATTAAATACTAATTATTAGTGGATGGACCTGGGACCATGCACATGTAATTTGATCATGTATGTACTTTGATCATTGCCATTCCGTGACCTGAATGATTTGTATGACAGCCCAAAGACTGTTCTTATTTATCCATACAACATAAACAATGAAATATGAATAATTATATTTACAACTGTGCTGTGATTAATTTTAATAACATTGAGTAATTTTACCATATTTTTTTATGTGTTAAATAAATAAATAAAAAAAGTAGTTTTAGGCACAGCTGGTGTTTCAGTGGTTAAGGTGCTCTGTTACTGATCAGAAAGTTGGGGCTTCAAACTACATCACTGCCAAGATGCCACTGTTAGGCCCTTGAGCATGCCCTTAACCCTCTCCCTACTACAGGGGTGCTGTATCATGGCTAGCTCTGTCCCCATCTTCATAACAAGCTGGGATATGTGAAGTGAAGAATCTTGTTGTACTATAATGGTTAGGGCGGCTGTGGCTCAGGCGGTAGAGCGGGTTGTCCACTAATCTACTAACCGTGGGGTTGGCGGTTCGAATCCCGGCCCGGGTGATCCATGCCGAAGTGTCCTTGGGCAAGACACTGAACCCTAAGTTGCCCCCAATGGCAAGCTAGCACCTTGCATGGCAGCTCTGCTACCATTGGTGTGTGAATGTGCTCTCATTAGTAAGTCACTTGTAAATGTAAAATGTAAAAATGATATTTCTGTAAAAGCTGCTTTGAGACATTGTACCATTGTAAAAAGCGCTATACAAATTGAAAAAATTATGAGACAAATAATGGCTTTCTTTCCTCGGTAAAGGAATAATCCAGCATTTCCCCACCTAATCTCTATCTAGCTCATCAGTAGCTTATGTGCAGTTGTCACAGACAAGTATTTAGAAACGTTTCCCTGCACTTCAATAAAGGGAAACACTTTGAATTCTAAGTGCAGTTGTTGAACTATTAATAAATATTAAAAATAGGCAATTATATAGTGCTAATTCAAAACTAAAATAAATAATAATTAATAATAAAGGCATATGAGACAGCCACAAGAGACTTTAATGAAATTACCATCACTGGAGCAATCCGGTTGTCTGTGTGGCAGCCTGGGGAAACCTTTACATCATCAAATTGAGGAAATTTCCATTAAACTTTAATGAGTCTGAAAATGGCGTGCTTTCCAGAACTGAAACAAGTTTCTTTTTTTGCACGTACCTCAACCAGAAGTAAAGTTATAATATTTTAAAATCTGGTTAAAATCCCAAAAGTGAAAAAGATTTGAAGATTTCATCTCAGTTCCACTGAAAGACGCCCCGCCTAGCTCTACAGTTTGAACATAATCTACTTATGGAAAACAACATTACTGCCCAATTTTAAAGAATTATAAGTCTACAGTGGGAAATGAGCTATCAATTTGATTATCAGCATCATCCACATCAGTCAATCATGTAAACATGAGCCTCATCGTTGTCTCTTCAGGCAACTGATCTCTATCTACTCTTACATTGGTGGGGAAATAATCACTTGTTAATACAGTCGGTTCTGATTTGTTGGCTAAATTTCTTTTTAATATTCTAATTTATATTAATTTAAATTATTCTTACTGTGTTATTTTAGATTAAAATATTTTAAACACATCTGTTTTGCTGAGGCAGGTGAATCATGCGCATTTTAAGAGTTGGTATCAGATTATATCCTTATATCTTTATATCCATTTCACTATGGCAGGTAATTATGTAATAACATGATCACATACTATCATTCATCGCGTCAGAGAAGCACACTTAACTTAGCTAGCAATGATTAAGACATCTTTAGACAGACTGACTGCATTCTCTACCTGACATGATCTTTAGAGGCAAATACAGTCAGGTCCATAAGTATTTGGACACTGATTTTTTTTTTTTTACTTTTCCTCTGTATACCACCATATTGCATTTGAAATTAATTGAAGTGTAGACTTTCAGCTTTAATTCAAGGGGTTTAACAAAAATATTGCATTAACCATTTAGGAATTACAGCCATTTGTTAGAGTCACTCCATTTTCAAAGGCTCAAAAGTAATTGAACAATTGACTAATAAGCAGTTTCATGGTCAGGTGTGACATGTTTCCTCGTTATTTCATAACAAATTAAGGAGTTGATTCCAAGTGTTGAACTCTTAATATGAGCTCCAAAGAGGTGTCGATGTAAGTGAAGGAAGCCATCATTAGGATGAAAAAAATAGAGGGACTCTGCACAAATAAATGGTTGTAATTCCTAAACGGTTAATGCAGTATTTTTGATAAACCCCTTGAATTAAAGTTGAACATGTGCCCTGCAATAGACTGGCACCCTGTCCAGGGTGTACCCCGCCTTGTGCCCGATGCTCCCTGGGATAGGCTCCAGGTTCCCCCGTGACCCTGAACAGGAGTAAGCGGTTGAAGATTGATGGATGAACACTTCAATCAAGTCTTGATTGCTTCATTTCAAATCCATTATGGTGGTGTACAAAGACAAAATTTAAAAAATTGTCACTGTCCAAATACTTTTTGGACTAATTTTGATCAAAGTCAGATTTATAATTTTTTTAAAGCTGTTTCCAGAATTTAGTGAGTCACACCGGGTTTCTGCCGCACATTTATGCTTTCCCAAAGCTTTTCTGGTGTTATTGAGCTTCATGTCAATTGGTTTTGTTTTCTTTAATCGCTTTGGATAAAATATTCACCCATAATGGCAACATGAAAGAAGTTTGTTTTAAAATTTATTAAAAATAAAAAGCAAAAAAAAAAAAAAAAGCACATGTACATAAGTATTCTTTGCTCAATATTTTGTTGAAGCACCTTTGGCACCAATTACAGCCTCAAGTCTTTTTGAGTATGATGCTACAAGCTTGGCACACCTATTTTTGGGCAGTTCCTCCCATTCTTTTGTCTTTGTATATTGCTGCATTCATCTTTCCCTCGATCCTGACTAGTCTCCCAGTTCTTGCCGCTGATAAACATCCCCACAGCATGATGCTTCCTTTACCATGCTTCACTGTAGGGTTGGTATTGGCCAGGTGATGAGTGGTGCCTGGTTTCCTCCAGACATGATGCTTGCCATTCCGGCCAAAGAGTTTAATCTTTGTTCAATCTTTGATCTGAGCGTCCTTCTGGCAAACTCCAGGCAGGATGCCATGTTCCTTTTACTGAAGAGTGGCTTCCGTCTGGACATTCTACCATACAGGCCTGATTGATGGAGTGCTACAGAGATGGTTCTTCTTCTGGAAGGTTCTCCTCTATCCATAGAGACATGCCGGAGCTCTGTCAGAGTGACCATGGGGTTTTTGGTCAATTCCCTGACTAAGGCCCTTCTCCCCTGATCGCTCAGTTTGGCCGGGTGGCCAGCTCTAGGAAGAGTCCTGCTGATTCCAAACTTCTTCCATTTACAGACGATGGAGGCCACTGTGCTCATTGGGACCTTCAATACTGCAGAAATGTTTCTGTACCCTTCCCCAGATCTGTGCCTCGATACAATCCTGTCTCTGAGGTCTCCAGACAATTCCTTTTACTTCATGGCTTGGTTTGTGCTCTGTCATGCAATGTTAACTCTGGGACCTTTATATTAGCAGGTGTGTGCCTTTCCAAATCATGTCCAATCAACTGAATTTACCACAGGTGGACTCCAATCAGTTGTAGAAACATCTCAAGGATGATCAGTGGAAACAGGATGCACCTGAGCTCAATTCTGAGCGTCATGGCAACGGCTGTGAATACCTATGTACATGCGCTTTTTTAAATTTTTATTTTTAATAAATTTGCAAAGATTTAAAACAAACTTCTTTCACATTGTCATTATGGAGTATTGTTTGTAGGATTTTGAGGAAAATAATTGATTTAATCCATTTTAGAATAAGACTGTAACATAATAAAATGTGGGAAAAGTGAAGCGCTGTGAATACTTTCCGGATGCACCGTAACTGGAAAGACTTAATCCCTTTTTAAGGGTTGTACGCTGAGATCATCAGCAGCAGCTCTTTGGCCTAATGCTGCGCCATCTGTAGAGATGTTAATATTCTTAATCAGGATCAAATTAAAAGCTTTTATCACATGAGCCATTTAGTAGGTCACACTAAACCACACACACGCATCTGCTTAGTTTTCATTGTATATACGTCTCTGCTGTCTGACAGAAAAGGGCCATCATACTGACTACTCTTATTTTTCTTTCTCTGTGTTTCATCTGCAAATGTTGTTGTTCCTGCTGCAGTGCACATGCATCCTTATGTCTTTTGCATGTCTGCTGCAACCAGAGAGAGAGAGAGAGAGAGAGAGAGAGAGAGAGAGAGAGAGGTCATCTTTTGACTGCAGTCACCTCTGAAAAAGGAGACATGGAGAAAGAGGAAATGAGGAAGTAAGAGTGAGTGTGAGAGAGCGAGAGAGCTTGGAGGAGGGGAATAGCACACAGGATGGAGGGAGGGCATGAGGAGGGAGGGTGCGAGTGGATGAGTTGCGAGGCAAACCGTGGATCACATGAGCAGAGATCTGTTTACAAACTGAAGCTGGGAGGCTGAGACATTGAGAAACACAGCAGCTAACACTCTGGGACAATGATAGCCTTGCTTGAGACACACACGTAGATAATGCTCCACCCTACACCCATTCCAGATAGAGTAAGGAATTCTGGATGAAATATTATCAGCCATTGTAGGGCTTTTTTTCTCTCTTCAAGGACTGAGGAACTAGATGGTTTGAGGTGGCAAGAAAAACACTCCCCCATACAGGCTGTATATAAAGTCATCCATGCAACCACACGGTCTACCTGTAGACAGATCTTTCTCCGCTTGAGGGTTAGTATGTACGGTGCGTATGTATGGGGATGTCTTAGTTTTTCTTTTCTTCTTCTTCCTTTTCCAGGGGCCCTGCGTAAGGAATACCTTTGACGAATCAGCCATTTTCCCAAAGAGACAAAGAGGAGGACTTTCCCCAGAAGAAGAAGAATGACATCAGATGGACAAAGCTTGTCAAAATCTATCAAGAGGTCATTCAGGAGCAAGACAATTATTCAGGATGTGTCTTTGTAGATGAAGTGTGGCCTCAATCCGGATCTTTTCCTTTTGTTTTTGTGTGTCCCCCTCCTCCTCATCCTCCTCCTCCTCCTCCTCCTCCTCCTCCAACACTTCCTGAAGGATCACAAGACCTTGTATGAGACTCTTTTAAGCTGATATGATTCTGTGAACTTCTTTAGTGTGCGATACTGGACGTGGTGTGAGAGTTCTTCAGTCTGTGTGAGTGTAACACTCCAAATCGAGTCATTCTCCAAACACAGGAAACGTATATCAAGGACACATGATCCCTTTGTCTTTGTGCACGCGCACGGGAGAAATCTTTTGTGTGGAGATTATCGACGACAAAGCAACTCGTCATTTACCTCAGAAATATTCAGGGCTCCTGTACGAGGTTCCAGACCAGCGACTCGGAGAACCCGGAGTCCTAACTCACGAAAACAGAACAGAACAATAAGAGTATCAGGAAATCCGTGAAAGTGTCCGTGTTGAGGCGCGTTCACTTCGGGCTGAGTTCGGTGTCAGGTTACATGCAGCCATTCCAATGGTGTAACGGTAAGAACACACACTTTCATCAGTGTTGTGCTTGGGTTCTTTTCTTTTCTTTTCTTTTCTTTTCTTTTCTTTTTTTAAACTCTGTCATTTCTTCTGCTCGCTTTTAAATCAGTTCAGACTTTAGAAAGACACATTTTGGACATCTATGTTTGTTTTAAGTCTCAGTAAACATGTAGGTTGAGTTCAAAGTTGATATTGACACTACACTCCATCAACATCATGTCCAGGATATTAGTTGCCTTTATAATGTCACACTTTAAAATAAATAAATAACAATAATAAAAGCTAGAATATTCATCACTGCTTCAAAACAAAACACTAGAAACGCTCATTGAATTTTGTAATGGTTTTAATGGGAATTGTATTGCTGTTAATGGAAACTGCAATGGGGTCTAGTGGTAATTTGTTGCCTTTTATTGGTGGCATGTTATGTCTAGTGGATCCCATTAAGGACTAGTAATGGTCTTAATGGGAATTGTATTGCTGTTTATGGAAACTGTAATGGACTCTACTGGTAATTGGTTGCTTCAATTGGTGGCATGTTATGTCTAGTGGATCCCATTAAGGACTAGTAATGGTTTTAATGGTTATAATGGGCTCTACTGGTAATTTGTTGCCTTCTATTGGTGGCATGTTATGTCTACTGGATCCCATTAAGGACTAGTAATGGTTTTAATGGTTATAATGGGCTCTACTGGTAATTTGTTGCCTTCTATTGGTGGCATGTTATGTCTACTGGATCCCATTAAGGACTAGTAATGGTTTTAATGGTTATAATGGGCTCTACTGGTAATTTGTTGCCTTCTATTGGTGGCATGTTATGTCTACTGGATCCCATTAAGGACTAGTAATGGTTTTAATGGTTATAATGGGCTCTACTGGTAATTTGTTGCCTTCTATTGGTGGCATGTTATGTCTACTGGATCCCATTAAGGACTAGTAATGGTTTTAATGGTTATAATGGGCTCTACTGGTAATTTGTTGCCTTCTATTGGTGGCATGTTATGTCTACTGGATCCCATTAAGGACTAGTAATGGTTTTAATGGTTATAATGGGCTCTACTGGTAATTTGTTGCCTTCTATTGGTGGCATGTTATGTCTACTGGATCCCATTAAGGACTAGTAATGGTTTTAATGGTTATAATGGGCTCTACTGGTAATTTGTTGCCTTCTATTGGTGGCATGTTATGTCTACTGGATCCCATTAAGGACTAGTAATGGTTTTAATGGTTATAATGGGCTCTACTGGTAATTTGTTGCCTTCTATTGGTGGCATGTTATGTCTACTGGATCCCATTAAGGACTAGTAATGGTTTTAATGGTTATAATGGGCTCTACTGGTAATTTGTTGCCTTCTATTGATGGCATGTTATGTCTACTGGATCCCATTAAGGACTAGTAATGGTTAGCTGAGGTAGGCTACTATCAGCTTTACTGTTCTTTGCCTAGCTGCTTTGGTCACATGTAATATATGAATGGATGAGACCAGTAATATGTCCCCCAACTCTTGTTGTGTTTTTTTTTTTTTTTGCATGAATGGGAATCTTTATAACACACACACAAGGTGCTCATCTCTGAACGGCCAGATGGTGGTTTTGTTGAAGGCAGCACCACGGTCTTCTGTGTTTGCTTTGTGTGTTGCTAATTACCCAGAGTTCCCATGGCACAGATTGTGTAGACAGTGACCAAAAAGCCACTAGTCTTCCTGGCCAAATATTTGCCCTTGTTTTTACGATCCTCCAAACTGCACGTTTGTGTATCTTTACCTGAACAAATGGTGTGTTTATGTATAGGCTGCCTTTGCGGAGTAGGACTGCAGCGTTCACACTGCGATATGTCGTCGGAAGATCTGTACCATTTGCCGCTCAACGTCTATGTCATCGTGCTGGGCATTGGCTTGTTCATCTTTATGCTCAGTGTCATCTTCTGTTGCTACCTGTTCAGGTGCGAGCATACACACGTGCACACGCGGTTGGTGCATGTTCACAAACAGTCCACACATAAGCATTAACAAAAAAAAAAAGTCACAGAGACACTTAAGAAACACTCATAATCTGGCTTTCATTCGTTTGCCAACAGTTTAGTAGCAGACCAACTCTATTTCTATGTGGTCATTTCAACACACACCACTTCCTCTGTTTTAAAGACACATATGGATCAGCAAATGCTGGTGTTTATGGCTGACCATAGATGTGTGTAAACATAAGATTTAATAATAAGTGTTACTCAAAAGCTGTGTAAGGTTTCTGCAGAAGAACTGCATGTGTTTTCCAACAGTTCACTAACAGACCCTTCCCTATATGTTCCCATCACTATAACAGGCCAATGCTTTTTCATATGGACGTTTCCTCACACACTTACTACTTCCTCTTTTTTAAGCAGCATATCAACCAAATTGGCTTTTATGGCTGACCACTGATTATTTGTCAACAATAATACATAAAAAAAAATTCCCTAACATTTTATTTATACAGTGCTTTTAACAATAAATATTGCCACAAAACAGCTTTACAGAAATCCAGATGCAGATTTATATTTGGCTCTATAATGAACAATCCAAAGGTCACAGCAGCAAGGGAAAACCTCCTGAGAGGACATGAAGAAGAAACCTTGAGAGGAACCAAACTCAAAAGGGAACCCGCCCTCTTCTGGGTGACACCAAAATAAAGTCAATTATTAAGTCAAACAGTACTAATCATATTTAAAGGATGTTCAGTATGAGCATATTGTGAAAAAAAAGTCTTTATGATTATAGCAGCAATCCTTGGATACAAATCTACACTATCCAGTATGGGTTTTAGGAAGTGCAATATTTATATAATAATGTGTTTGGCAAAACCAGTATTTGGTTTCTGCAGATGAACTACATGTGGTATTGGAACACACACAGGAAGTATAGGTGGTCGTGATGTTTTTATTTTTGTCGCTGCAGGTTGAAGCAACAAGACACACGACAACAGTACAGCTACAATGAGGTACTGTAATATGGCTACTATTATGACATGAAAAAACGTTGAAGTTTAATTTGAAGCAGATGGCGTACTTTGTTCCTTCTTGGAAGGTTAAATGTTTGAGGTGAAAAATTAAGGTTTAGTTCTTCCGTCTCCTGAAAAGATGGAACTTGTCAAAGTTTCTACTAGAACATTAGAGATACAGTGTTTTGTCATGGCAATAGCCGTTATTTAATCCTACTGACATGCAGGATCTGTGGGTTAAGAACAGTGGATGTAAATATAGAATAAGCGCTGTAGTCGTCACCATGAAACCCAATCTCACTCCTCATAGATGACCTTCAGATGATGATCTTGCAGTACTGTGGGTTTACTGTATATATGTGGCGTGAGCATACTAGCTTGACACAAGACATTTGGCAAGTGTATAAACCATGTCATCTGCCAGTTCGGTTTATGGGCTTACTTGAACTAAGTGCCCATCGAATTGGCTTAAGAAATGCAACAACTGAACAACATTCATGATATAAAATGGCGGGAAAACAAGCTGATATGGAGTAATAGTCATTGGGTTTTATGTGAAGAATAACAAGCAAATGTGGTAGTGTTGTCTGATTTCCTCACATTTCCTTCATATTTCTCCTAACAGGTGGTGTTGAAAGGGGCAGGGAAGAAGCTGAGCCTACTTGGAGTACGTGTGCAAGCCCTCATGTAGTGAATGTGTTCACGTGTAAACTATACGTCTTAGCTTTCAGACACGTTGTGTGGGTGTAAAGTTGATGCACTTTCTTTCTACCTTCCATCTGGCCTGGTTTTCAAACCTCAAGGAGGAAATCTCTCACTATCAAATCGTTTTTCACACATTTTTAGAATGCAGGTGGTTTTCAATAATTATAATATTCTACAGGTCAGCTAAAAAGACCCTAAAGAGACATTTTTGCTAGTTCAGCCCAGTACCCACAAAGCAAGATAACCTTTATTGTTAATTACGTTGTTTAAAGTCCTCAAAAATTAAGCATGTGTCTGATCTGTCTTCTACAGCAACCATGTGCAGTGTGTCTGGAGGAATTTAAAGCCCGTGATGAGCTGGCCGTGTGTCCATGCTCGCACACTTTCCATAAGAAGTAAGCACTAGTTCAAGCTAATTCCAGAACAAAAACACTGATGCAGTCAAAAATGGGAGCCTGAAAAACTTGGTTATCAAAGACTTGCCAATTGAAACAGACCACAAAAGCTTTGGCAGGGATATGGAAGTCAAGCACTACACCAACAGCAGCTAAAATATATAAAAAATAAAAGCATCTTATGACAAGCTCCACCCCAGCATCAGTTAGCACTTACACGTTTGATATTTGTAAGTCTTTGCTTGTGGCTTCCATTTACACTTGATCTGAAAATAGCTCAGAGCTTTAAAGTGCTAACGCTGCTAATGACGCGCTAGTAAGCCCGGTCAGCATTACACAAAGGAGGTCATGAGTACTAGTTTCGTTCATTGTTCACCACATGAGAATGATTATTTTAAAAATTATTTCTTTAACGTAGTTTATATTAGGGATGTAACCATGCATCAGATTGAGGCTCGCCGTGTGCATGCAGGCACAACTGAGTGGTCTTAAAAAAAAACTAAATTCATTAACATGACTGTGTAGTGTTCATAAATTCATCCTCAGGAGGGCAGGGTGGCTCAGTGGTTAGCATGTTTGCCTCTCACCTCCAGCTACGGGGTTAAAATCCTGCCTCTGCTGTGTGTATGCGCGCACGCAAAGTTAGCATATTGTCCCAATGCCTCTGGGGTTTCCTCCGACAGTCCAAAGACATGTATTGTAAGTTGATTGGAATCTTTAAATTGTCCGTGATGTGAGTGCCCTGTAATGGGTTGGCACCCCATCCAGGGTGTCCCCGCCTTGTGCAGGATAAGTGATGCAGAAAATAGATGGATGGAAATACATCCTTAGTAACTGCCTGTTCATGATAGTTTAAATTGAGCTACGATTGTTTATGTTTTGGGAAATAGAACAAACTAAATTTGTGCGAAAATATTTTTAGCAGAAACACATAAAAAACAACTGTTTTATATAAACAAAATAATTTTATATTTGATGCTTGTGGTATGTGTACATGTTTTTACAGTGTAGGGCAAGTTTAAAGTTTGGCTGTGGCACAATGCATTGTTTGTGGTGATTACAAGTAGGGACTTGGTAACGTAGTTGAGGTCAGTTACTAGTCACTGGAATGCTGCCAGTTCAATTCTGAGGACTTCCAGCAAGCCATTGTTGGGTTTTGAACGTCTCGCATTAGATTGCAAGTTGCTTGCCTAAAAACTGTCAAATTAAATGAAGGGAAAGCATCATACAAACTAGGAGTAGTTCTATATAAATGCTATTTTCTAGAAAAATACAAAAATGTAAAGATGATTCCCGTTAAGCTATGATATCGTCATACTGTTCTTTTCAGGTGCCTGTTGAAATGGCTGGAGATTCGCAGTGTTTGCCCCATGTGCAACAAGCCCATCATACGACTGCACAACACACACCGTGGAACAGAGGGGCCACAAGACCCTGAGGAGGTGTGATCCTATATACATTAAAAAAAAATATAAAAACACGACAAAAAAAAAGGCACAACTCCAAAAACCCTTGGACCACGCAAATGTTATTTGTCTCCACAACTGGCAAACTCTGAGCACACAAGATCCACACACCACCGCTGGATGAGACGAAATCCAACCTCCATATGCGCCAACCCCTGGAGGCCTAGTGGACTTGAGAAGTTGCACCTAATTGGCAAGAAGCAAAAATACTTGCATTTCTTTGACTTTGTGATTAGACCAGTGTTCCTTAGCAAGGTGCGAGAAGTGGGGCAAGAAGAAGGTAAACAGCTCAGCGGTTCCGTCTCACGAGGCACATCTAAGCAACTAATGAGAAACAACACTGAACTGCAGCAAGTGTATGACGAGCACTGTTCAAACAGTGTGTAACTTAGACAATATAAATGCATGATAATCAGTCTGTTTTGGCCTGAAGTTTAAAGGCTACAGTAGGTAGATAAAACGTGTTGTTCTGTTCAAAAGGCACTGCAAGTCTTTCTTGGGCCTTGTATAGTGATTAAAAGAAGAAATATGAAGATATGAACTAATAAATCAGCAGTTAAACTGTACTTCCCCATTACTGAACATGTATCAGGGCCAATCTATTGCCACTTTTTTTTTGTATAGTTTGATGGATTTTTTTTTGTTGTTTTTTTGGAATAAAATGTTTTGTGGATAAAGCTCTTTATACAAAGAGTGCCTGATTTGGAACACTTTAATTAATTCACTTACAAAATCTTGCATTCATCATATCATTACAAAACTTGCCCCCCCCATCTCCATTTAAAAAAAAAAAAAAAAAAAAAAAAACTGCCCATCCTCTTAATCATCAGCTTTGTTGTTCTTCTGCTTAAAAGACTGATGTCTGTTCATCAGCCCTATTAAGTCAGTCAAATTAGATTCCACAAAAGAATCCAGGAAAGCAAAACTGATGCAATTTTACCAAAGAACCGGAGATAATGGAGTAATGAAGATGCATTCTGTCCTTCCAAAGCCACAAGATAAGGATTTGTCCTCATGTTTATTGATTCCCATGATTAATGGTTCCACACTGACTGCCTGTTCTAATTAACAGCGTCATTCCCTTTTGACTCCACGTACTCCATGGCTTTTTGCTTGACTGCTTGGATGCTCTCTGGTGTGCCGTACTTCTTCTCGTAGTCCAGGTAGCGCTTGAAGAAGAACTTGATCTTTTTCACAGACACACTCAGGTGTACCACACGATCAAAGAGAGCCCTAGAGGGGAGGATCAATTAACATTTCATTGTGGATTTGTTCATGCTCGATTTGGCTTTCACAATGGCTATAACCATCTCAAATTTCGGTTTTCACCTGGACTTTACCAAGCTTTAAATAGATTGAATTGATAACTGGCATTTTAATTGTATTTATTTAGTCAATTGTAATGAATTATGTTAGAAAATTCTAAAACTGTGCTTCTGGTTGAGATCCTTGATGTTCGAGAAAAGTTGTCATTTTAGAACTATATACAGTCAAAGTTTTCCCCAGATAATGCTGCAAGTGGCAATTGCACAATGTCTCACATCCCTGTGTTACACCAATTAAAAACATCTATCCATAGACTCATCAGAGCGATGTAATCTTGTTGACTGTTTAAGCTTAGATGAATGTCAAATTATCAGTCCAGTCAAGCAAAGTCAATAATCTATGCATGACAAACATGGCCCAGGTCTGTAATATGTATAATCCATGTTTTGGATCTGCAAACTAAGTCCTATATAAAAGGACATATACAGACGTGTTCTCTTACAATGGCATGTTTTCTGTTTAGTCCCTACAACTAACTGGCAACCCACCTGACATCATTCTGCGAGCTGTGCTTCATCATCAGGTCTATAAAAACAGACCACACGTCTGTGCGTTTGGGGTAGGTGCTCAGGACTTTTTCGAACATGGCCTTTGCTCGCTCTTCATTCCCGTACTGGAACGTCAACCGAGCAAATTTGACTATCAGGTCCACATCTGTAATGGTAAAATGTTGTCAATTATCCAGCATTAAAAACATAAAAATTACACTGAACAAATGACAAATACAGTGCCTTGCAAAAGTATTCGGCCCCCTTGAACTGTTCGACTTTTTGCCACATTTTAGGCCTCAAACAAAGATATAAAACTGTCATTTTTTGTGAAGAATCAACAACAGGTGGGACACAATCATGAAGTGGAACGAAATTTATTGGATATTTCAAACTTTTTCAACAAATAAAAAACTGAAAAATTGGGCGAGCAAAATTATTCAACCCCCTTAAGTTAATACT
>JAFFST010049882.1:126855-137658 GCA_022414735.1 Noturus placidus
TTCATGATTGTGTCCCACCTGTTGTTGATTCTTCACAAAAAATTACAGTTTTATATCTTTATGTTTGAGGCCTGAAATGTGGCAAAAGGTCGAACAGTTCAAGGGGGACGAAAACTTTCGCAAGGCACTTTACATCAAACGATTGTAAAAGCGCAATTCTGGCAAGTTAAGATTACAGCTAGCATCAGCGTGTGAATGGAAGATGTAAAAACATTTGCTTACGCTCTTTATTGGACAGACTCTGCAGTGCCCTCTGGAGGAGAGCATTGGCAGCATCGCTCTGTCCCTGTCGCAGCAAGAAGGACCCGTAATTTTGCCACACAGCCTTCTCCTGCCTGAAGCGCTTTACCATGTTCTTATACAAGTTCTCTGCTTCCTACACACGCACACACATATTTGGAAGACATGCACATAGCAGTCAATAAATAAACTTGAAGTGTCAAAATGCTTTCAATTTCAAATACATGATGAAATAGCTGGCTATTAAACATGCCAAAGAAAAAAAAAGTCTCTAAATGAATGTAAAATTCCAGATTAAAGGGGCAGATTCTTACTTTGATTTTGTTGGACTTTGCGTAAATATCTGCCAGCTGCTGATAGACAGGCATGGGCTCGCAGTACTGAATGGCTCTCTCAAACACTTTCTCAAGGCTCTCTTCAGTACCGTACATGTTCTCCAGGTTGAGCAGAGCTACCCACACATTCAGCTTCTCCTGCTCCTCCCTACATAGCACAAAAAGAGAATTACATGCAGTCCATCCATCCATTTCCCATAATGCTTATCCAGGGGAATCCCAGGTGGGGGACACCATAGACTGGGTGCCAGCCCATTGCAGGGCACAATCGAACACCCATTCCCGCACTATGGACAATTTAGAAATGCCAACATGCCTACAACATGTCTTTGGACTGGGGGAGGAATCTGGAATGCCTGAAGGAAACCCCCGTAGCACAGGGAGAACACGCAAGCTTAACGCACACAGGATTTGAACTCTCGACCATGAAGGCGCGAGACAAACGTGCTAACCACCAACCCACCATAATTTAACACTGAACTGTGCACACAGACCTACACACAATCAGCACCCTTGGTAAAGATGGGAAAAAAGTTCTTCTCAGGTTATTCTCGCACTGACAAATGTGTGTCCATTAAGCTTTTTTAAACCCAACCTTCAATTTATTTTTCTATTCTGATTGAAGCATTCAAAGGAATTGAAAAAACTAATGTTTCTCATGAGCAAAGTGTTACTGAACGAGTCATCGATGACTTCCTGCATCACTGGAGTATAAATGGGACACAGAGGCCAAATTTCCTTATTCATTCATCAACATGAGAGACAGAACGCACAAAAGACTTTTAAAAATAATATTTTCTGTCTGAGATTAAAACCACAGACGTTTCATAACTTTTTTTTTTTTTTAAACCAAGGGTGCCAATAATTCTGGAGCTGACTAGATTCTCAGGCGCCCACCTGAAGGAGATTGTTTTGAGGGCTCTCTCGGCTACAGCGCGAGCCTGCTCGATCTGTGTAGCCTGCAGCTGGAACGCCATGTACTGCATCCAGAGCAGAGACGAGTCTGGAGACGAGAGCAGCAGCCGCTCAAACGCCTCTGCGCTCTCCGGTCGGGCCGAGGGCTCCATGAGCTCCGCCTCCAGTTTGCTGAGCTTGAGCTCCGCCTCCTTTCGTTCAGTCTCCGCCTGCCGACGAGACTTCTTCGGTGTCTGGGGGAGAGAAAGCAGACCGGATGAGGAGAAGCGAGTTTGGTGAAACAGAACAATGAAAGGTGATTCGGAGTGATTAACTGTCGACTGACTAGATGTTAGCAAATGAGTTTAGGATTAGTGCACCTCAAAGTCATGAACATGTACGATATATGAATTATTATTGGTGCACATTATAAATGATTGTGTGCGTATGTGTGAAAGACAGACCTGGCTGTGATCGTCTTGCTCATCATCGCTGGACTCGTATGTGTTTTGGGTCAAAGATGCAGGTTTGAGAGCGCTCAGCGCAATGTCCCAGGAGAAATCAGATGCTACATGTAGCCTGCATGGCACGTCTGGAGCGCAAGCCTCAATTTTACCCTTAAAAAAATACATTAAAATAAATTAATAGACGGTATTGTGTATTTTTATCAGTCCAATCTAATTATATAAAATTATTCGATACATCCAACATGGTAGAAAAAACCTCCCAGGAATCTGATTGCATTGGGAGAAGTAGCAGTTTTACCCTCACCTTTTTCTTTACTTTGTCCTTTTTGTCTTTTTCTCTAAAATACACCTCAACTCCGCTATCCTGATCTTCTTGCTCTTTCTCCTTCGTTAACTTCTTCTTCTTCTTCTTCTTGATCTCTGGAGCATTTTTTTCTTCTTCTTTCTTTACTTTCTTTTGTGGTACAGCTTCATCCTGTGGGGTGAAAAGCAAACACAAACCGGGTGAGTTATACTCACTGGCCATTTTATTAGCCACATCTATACTTATACCCCTACATATTCATGCCATGATCAGCCAATCATGTGGCAGATACAGATGGTTTATATTCACATCAAACATCAATAGATTTTCCTCAGTGACTTTGTGGCATAGGTGTTCGTGACAGAAAGTATGTTTCTTTTTTCCTGTGATTTTCACACACAACAGAGTTACACAGGATGGGACGAAAAAAATAAAAAAACCATTAGATGGAAATGGCTTGTTGATGAAAAGAGTTCAGGAGTACGTATGGCCAGACTGGTTTGAGCTGACAGGAAGACTACAGTAACTCAATTGTGGCGAGCAGAAAAACAACACGTCAACCCTACAACAGCCGAAGACAACCACAATGACAAGGTTTCCGACACACAAGTGTTGTAAAATCTGAGTGTGGTGCCCCAAGTGTCAAAGACCACTAATTATATAATCTCCCCGTTGAAAGTATTTTTTAAAAACATTTTATTTTAATAAAATGGGGCGGCTGTGGCTCAGGTGGTTGAGCAGGTTGTCCACTAATCGTAGGGTTGGCGGTTCGATTCCCGGCCCACATGACTCCACATACCGAAGTGTCCTTGGGCAAGACACTAAAGTTAGCGCCTTGCATGGCAGCTCTGCTACCATTGGTATGTGAGTGCATGTGTGAATGAGACACAGTGTAAAGCACTTTGGATAAAAGCGCTCAGTCGGTAAAGCCGGTTGTCCACTAATCGTAGGGTTGGTGGTTCGAATCCCGGCCCGGGTGAAGGCCATGTACTCTTCTTCGAATCCTCGAATCCCGGGCCCAAGCTAGCACCTTGCATAGCAGCTTGCTACCACTGGTGTGTGAGTGTGCTCTCATTTGTAAGTCGCTTTGGATAAAAGCGTCTGCTAAATGAATAAATGTAAATGTTTATAGCTTTGTAACGCATTAAGAAAGTAGTGGGAAAGAGAGTAGAGGTGGAGAGCAGTACAGTGCTGAAGTAACCAGAAGCAACTTTTTTAAAATCACACAGGGCACACCAAACACACTGCGAGTGAAGCATTTAGTTTCTGTGCGTTCTTGTACTTGCTTAAAGAGAACACGCAGCTATCTTGAGTGATTGCATTGTCACACAACAAAGCGGAAATGACAGTGAGAGATGAACTGACATGGGCGGTGAGGTAAGAGTCAAGCTAAAGCGGCAGGGGGGGGAAGACATGATACATAACACATAGTTTGTCTTTGTTAATCATAATATCTCTA
Source organism: Noturus placidus (assembly GCA_022414735.1). Classification (NCBI taxonomy): domain Eukaryota; kingdom Metazoa; phylum Chordata; class Actinopteri; order Siluriformes; family Ictaluridae; genus Noturus; species Noturus placidus. The sequence goes on from JAFFST010049882.1 coordinate 130,555, forward strand.
AATAATATTTAAATATTCTGGGAAAAACTATGGATGAAAAATTATTTCTCTATACAACTAGCTTTTGGGAGGTGGAAGGAAACTCGATATCCCAGAGGAAACCCGTACAGACATGAGAAGAACATGTAAGACAATAACCCGAGCTCAGGTTATATAGGAGCAAACATAATATATTTTATGTTATTTTACGTACACCATAAATGCACGTAGATGACACACACCTGCTTGCTCTCAGACATCGTGCGCTTCCTCTCGGTATTCCACTTGTCAAACTCCTCCTTTTTCTTTCCCCTCCGGCGCGGCGGAAGCCCGAGGGATTCTGGGAGAATGTCTGCTTTTCCGGTGTCCTCTGGGAGCAAGGAGAGGTCCACATGGCTAGTCTCGGGGTCAATGCTGAACATAAACACAGATATTTGGCAAATTCCTCTCTAGCAGAGAGTCTATGACTACATGTTACAGCAAGTCGTAATAAATAAATAAATAAAAAGTTGTTTACATAATCGTTTCATTTTCTATATTTCATCATACCGTGTCTAGTGTAGAGCTGCATTGGAGATGGAGCTACAGGAATGACCTAGTTATGGTACAGTGCCTTGCGAAAGTATTCGGCCCCCTTGAACTGTTCGACCTTTTGCCACATTTCAGGCCTCAAACATAAAGATATAAAACTGTAATTTTTTGTGAAGAATCAACAACACGTGGGACACAATCATGAAGTGGAACGAAATTTATTGGATATTTCAAACTTTTTCAACAAATAAAAAACTGAAAAATTGGGCGAGCAAAACTATTCAGCCCCTTTACTTTCAGTGCAGCAAACTCTCTCCGGAAATCAAGGGGGCCGAATACTTTCGCAAGGCACTGTATACTGTAATGTTGTATGATCAAGTCTACACTCGAATGTATCTGTAATCTCATTACAAAAAAATAAAAAATAAAAAACCAAAGCATTGGCATATTTGGCTGTTTGGGAATGCACACTGCAATTAAGAAAACACTCGATGTGCTTCGTGCTCAATGTTTCACCTTGTGGGGTTCACCCCCTGCTTTCTGACATGCCTGGTTTCATTTTAAAGTAACTCAGAGTAGTGTTTTACTCCTCCTTTGAACTCCTACTCTCACAAGTGATGGGGAAACAGTGCTCTCAAGAAATGATTAACCGAGGGTCTTAATCTGTTAATCTAACTGGGTCATGCTGTTCGGTGGAAGATCTGCACATACGAGTGAGTGTGTTGGCAGGAGATGAGAAGATAAGGAAAATTAAATTAAATAAAAAGACTAATCAGAGCAACATTTGTAGGTGATGGGGAATTTATTTATATCATTTACAGGAAGCCGGTGTGAATACATGGTGATGTAATATTCTGCCAAGGCTGAGTATAAGAGAGAAGAGGGCTTGCTTAGTTCTGATCGATTTTGAGCAAATGGAGGGGGTTGAGCTGATGCCAGTGTGGAGAACGCTGCAGTAATCACTGGAAAAATGGCTGAAAACCAAAACATTTTCTTTTTTTTTTTTTTTAACTTAATGGGGTCTAAGATCTAAGATAACTGGGCTCTGAAGGAAGACGGATGGGAATGATAACCATCATCTAGCCTTAGGAAGTTCCTCAGGTTTTGATTTTGGACAAAACACACCAAATGATACACATTCATACTACTACTACTAAAGTACTTTCATACTACTACATACTAAAGTTTAAAAAAAAAAACAAAATGTAATCGTAGACTCGAACAAGTCTCCTGTAGCGTCTAGCACTTCATGCCTTTTATAAACCTGGCTTCTCGAGAAACATTAACTCGGACAGGTACCTATAAAAGATTAAAAGATTTCCAGACCCATTATGCGGCGTCTGTGCAGTCTTACCAGAGAATTTTGGCTGTCAGCAGGGTGTTCTGGGAGACGTATTTGAAGAAGAGATCAGCATTGCCTGCAAAGTAGTTTGTGGCGTTTTGGAACAGGACTCTTCCGACGACTGATCTGGATAACCTTTCATTAATCAACACAACAAATTCCTAGTTACTGGTTGAAAAAACACTGAATTACCATTTGAGAAACACACTTAAGACAGGCCAAAAAAACCCCTAACAGGATCCGAATAAAATCTTTAGTACCTCACGAATATGCCCCATTCTCCAACACTCTTTACATAACCTTGGATGACCTGTCCCACCTTGAGATCCGAGACAGAGTTGATATCCACGTCTTTGACTGGCAAGGCTTTACCAGGCTTGATCCTACATAGATTCAGCAGAAGAAATGGAGTAGCAAAAACCAACATGGACTACTATTTATATTGCCCGCTCTACAATATACACGAAATCAAACCAGGACAGTTTCATTTGGTTGTGTTAAGACATGGTGTCTGGACCAGTGAATACTGCGATGCATGTAATCCAAGTCGAACGGGTTATTATCCAAGATATAAGAACTCAATAACAAGTATAATAACTTAGAATTTTTTGACGGTGGTAAAAATCACAACCAACAATCATCAAACAAGACAAAAATCACAGACCCCGCTTTGTGAAGCACTGCTGTAATGTAAATGGTGCACTTATATAGCGCTTTACAGTGTGTCTCATTCACCCATTCACACACACCAATGGTAGCAGAGCTGCCATGCAAGGTGCTAGCTTGTAATGTACCTGGACCGTCGTAGAGACAACATGAACCTCCAGCCTTCTTTGCCAACAACACAGCACCTGTAGAGTGTAGACATGCAAAAAAAGCGCGAATGAACACCTCCTTTTTGTCTTGCGTTCCTTAAATCTGTCTTTTACTGCATTGTCTTATTATATATTGTGCTTTTGATGCAGTCCAGTGGTCACCAACCCTGTTCCTGAAGACCTACCTTCCTGAAGACTTTAGCTCCAACCATAATCGTGCCCAGCATTGCCTTAAAAAGTTCTTGCGCAACTAAAATAGGTGTGTTTGGAGAGGAAACCTGTAGGAAGGTGCTGTAGATCTCAAGAAAGAGGGTTGGTGACTAAATTTACTTCACCTCATGGTGCAGCAGTTCAGTCCAATTTCTGTTGTGTGATTCGATTTCAATCCATACACACAGATACTCATACCTGACCACCTGGCCTTCTTTGTACAGCTCAAATGGAGCGTCCACATATTCGTCTGTTAAATCGGTTATACGTGCAAAGCCGAAATTCCCGCATGGCAGCTTCAGAAGTAAGCCCATGTGGGGGATGCTTTTCCACACCATGCCCATGGTAACGACCCCGTCCTCGAGAGTGAGCGTCCCTATGGAAACACAGGAAACGATGAGATCACCCTAAGGAGCCACTTACTGTGCGTGTATTCAGCATATGACTCAGCAAACTAAAAGAGCACTGGGAACGCTGGCGTTGGCCGGCAGAGCGGAATACCGTGGATCCAAAATCAATCTCAAGTCCTTTTTTTTTTTATTATTTTTTTTTGTAGTATCCGTTACCACGACGTCAGCTGTATCTGATACTCAAACTGCATTCTGCTATTACAGCGTGAGAGCATAAGATAATGGTTTATCTTTTTAAAAGCACTTCATGTTTTATTAACAATGCTACATCTTTAAGGGAATCTGCTTTCAAAAGGTTACCTGTAAGGGAAAGATTGAGCTGCTGATGCTTTTTGGGGCTGATACTGATGACCTTCGCGGAGACACACTGGCCATGTTTGAAGAGCTTTTGTGGCTCTTTTGCCTCCTGGGAACAGAAAGCAGAAAAACACCAGGAGTCATTGTGGTTTTAAACCACAAATAAAGTCCAGACACAGCGTTCCAAACAATCTGCAAATTCAGTTCTTATAATGCAGATGAGAATTGTTTTTGATTAATTCATTCAAACGTGTCTGTTTTTTGCAACAACAACATTATAATAATCTGCTGAACCTTGAACTAGTTATTCGTTTTACTTTCACAAACCTACGCTATCTCATGCACAATACTGTTGAGCTGCGTGGAAAACGACCTGAAACTAAGAAGAAAAAGTTTCCAAGTGATCTATTAAAAAGGTTTAATCTCAAACGCTCACATCAGTTTCAATCCCCGAAGCAATCACAAACATGATATGCATTTCTTTTATAAAACACACTGAATCAAATACTGAATCAAACACTGAATAAAACACTGCTGACATACATAAAAGGAGCATCTACAGTATGTAATAATGCATGTATTTGACTAATCAGTAAACAATCACTGATCTAACAGATTCAGGTCAAGAGCTTCGGTTTAATGTGCACATCACACATCGGAATGTGATCAGTAGATATGTTTACACGGACAACAATAATCCGATAACCCGATTAAGACGATACTCTGATTAAGAAACTAGCATGTAAACAGTGATTATTGATGACCCTAATCCGACTAAAGTCATACTCGAAGTAAACACCAATTGAATTAAGACGTGGGGAGTACTCCTGTCTTAGTCGCATTATAGACATGTACACTTTTTCGTTTGGAAAGCAAGACAAAATAGTAAAAAGCTAATTTTGATAATTTAATTTATGCAATGGTGAACAAAAAAAAAAAAAAAAAAAGGCAAAATAAACGTCTTCGGAATTCAGCCAAAAGGTTTTCATTATATTCGGCTTCGGCCTTGCTGGAGCTGCTACCCCCGCGACCCGATTACGGATAAGCGGTTGAGGATGGATGGCTTCGGCCAAGAATTTTCATTTCGGTTCATCCCTAGTTTCCATTTACGCTTTCAATTTTTTGGTTGCGTAGTATATTAGTTTGTAATGAATATTTCAGGTTTGTGTAGACTCGTTGTTCTGAGATGAGCTCTCAGGAGCAGCGTGACGCTTCGGCGTCATCATCCGCCTCCTCCTCATCCGGACACTCGAGCTGACGATCCAAATCTCACTAGCTAATTAAAGTAAATCACTGCTAAGCCCACCCACACTTGAGGTGTGAGCCAGAATGGTGAACGTAAACTCGCAGATCTTAAACGAAAACTCTGGCCTCGCATTTCTTAACCATGATTAGTGAAAAGAAAATAAAGAAAGATGTTTATTTGAAGACAACGGTCCTTTTTTTTTGCCACAGAGTTTTCAGTTTCAGAGTGTTTATCTTCTCTCTCAGTGTTCTCTTCTCTTTCATTCATTTCTTTAAAAAAAAAAAAAAAAGTTATGTTCAATACTTTTGGCACAAACTCAATTCCATAACAAGAAGGCTATGGTAACTGAAATAACGACTCTGTACAACCGTGAGGAACAGAAAAGCAGTTCAATGTATTAAACCTTGAGGCAGATTAACAGCAGCAGCAGCAGACCACATCGGGTTCCACTCCTGTCAGCCAGCAACCTGAATCTGAGGCTACAGGGGGTACAGGTTCCCCGAAACTTGACAGATGATGTCTGGAAAACATCACCTGGTCTTGTTCCATCATCGGCTGCCCAACATGATCACTAATTTTCATGTTTCATGGTTAGAATTTTGATTTGTTTTAGTGTGAACTGCAAAATGTCTGAACTTAAGTTGTATTGTGCTTTCAACCACAGCATTTAAAATTCTCAACAAGTACCATGTACACTATGGTTATTCCTCACATCTTTAATCATTTCAAATATAAACTGGCCTCAGAAGCACTTTGCCTGCACATCTGATCATCCTGTTTCTCTGGAAACTGTGTGTACTATGCGTAATTCTACTGTTAAAAGGTCCTTCGTCCACCATCAGCAACTAGCAGTAAATGTGAGCTGTAGTTTATAATTAGCACAGTTTGAGTCCTAATCTAGTAAAAACTTTACTCACTCTACGTTTAGTGATCATATCCATCAGCTCCACGTATCCAAAGAGGGTCGGAGACACTGCAACCTCCAGAGACTTTGACCGTGCACTGTACTATACACAAGTGAAAGGAACAAATATTTATTTATTTATATATTTATTATTTTTTAAAGTGTCATGATACCGACTTTTGCTTAAAACGGGCACGTTTACATAAACACACTCCTTACTTTAGATACATAGCATATGATCTCCTGTCCGGGGTTATAGCTCTCCGGTGTAGGCTTGTTCTCCAGTGAGGCGACAGGCTCATCTTCCTTCATTTTACTGAAAGAAAGGTGTACAGGTGCATCTCAAAACATTTGAATATCGTGGAAAAGTTCATTTTTTCAAGTAATTAAATTTAAAAAGTGGAACTTTCTTATACTCTAGATTCATTACACATCAAGTGACATATTTAGTTAATTTTCAGTTACCGTATTTTCTGCTGTATAAGCCGCTACCTTTTTCACACGCTTTGAACACTGCGGCTTAAACAACGATGCGGCTAATTTATGGATTTTTTACGGGCTAACGAGCTTCAAGCAGCCAAAACATTTAGCCTCGTCACATCGGACCAATGAAATTACCGAACAGGTCACAGTGGACCAATGAAACTGTTCGAATTAAATCAAACGCACTCACACTAAATTCTTCAGATCAGTCATCTTGTGCTTCATGCACGCACCCTCATCATGGAAAACACACAAACAAATACGTATGATGCAGCTTTCAAGTGAAAGGCGAGAAATCATTTACCAAAACTGGCCGCATACGAAGAGCAACTTTTGCTCGAGTCTGCCAGTGGATCCTAACAGCGTGGAGCAGTGTCAAAAATCTACCATCACCAACGGGTTTCGAAAGACTGGATTGCTGAAGAGGACCGCACGAGCTCAAGGGCGAATTTACCTCAAGACGTAAGTGACTGAGAGCGACAACGGAAGAGAGACTGAGGAAGTGTGATGAAGTCATTCTGAGGCTGTTCAATTCCGACACTGAACAAGACGACTTTAGTGGTTTTAATGCGCAGGAGGAAGATGAAGATAGATCAATGACTTTTCCTGATAGTATTCCTATAGTATTCCTGATACTATTCCTTTTTTATTTTTTTAATCAGCCGTGTTACCGGCACTGTTCAGAAAGCATTTAAAAGTTAAAAGAATCTTTGTGTAATGTCTGTGTGTAAATATCTCGTGTTACAACGTGGACACCTGCAGCTTATAGACAGGTGCGGCCTATAATATATATATATATATATACAGTGGTGTGAAAAAGTGTTTGCCCCCTTCCTCATTTCCTGTTCCTTTGCATGTTTGTCACACTTAAGTGTTTTGGAACATCA
>JAFFST010049882.1:137955-152692 GCA_022414735.1 Noturus placidus
TCTGAAGAAAAACAAAATGAAGACTTTGGAGTGGCCTAGCCAAAGTCCTAACCTGAATCCTATTGAGATGTTGTCGTATGACCTTAAAAAGGCTGTTCATGCTCGAAAACCTTCTAATGTAACTGAATTAGGACAATTCTGCAAAAATGAGTGGGCCAAAATTCCTCCAGGATGCTGTGCAATGAGGCTTTTACGTTATCGCAAACGCTTGGTTGCAGTTGTTGCTGCTAAGGGTGGCCCAACCAGTTATTAGGTTTAGGGGGGCAATCACTTTTTCACACAGGGCCATGATGGTTTGGATTTTTTTTCACCTTTAATAATAAACACCTTCATTTACAAATTGCATTTTGTGTTTACTTGTGTTGTCCTTGACTATTGTTTAAATTGGTTTGATGTTCCGAAACACTTAAGTGTGACAAACATGCAAAGGAACAGGAAATGAGGAAGGGGCAAACACTTTTTCACACCACTGTGTGTGTATGTATATATATATATATACACACACTAATTTTTATTTCTTTTTAAATTTAGTGGGTGCGGCTTATATTCAGGTGCACTCTATAGTCCGGAAAGTACGGTATATATGAATAAATAAATATACAAATTACAGAATTTTTTTTTTTTTACGTTTCCATGATATTGAAACTTTTTTTAAGAGATCCTGTATTAATGTAGTCAAATTGGTAAACAAACAAATGTTACTGAGCCAACAATGTTTCATGTACCTGGGGAGAAGTGTGAGCTCAGGCATAGAGAAGACAAAGTTGGGATGTGTGATGGGGAGAAACCTGCAGAGCAAAACAGGCATTAAAATGATCACGACTTCAAAATCAAACCTTGTAAAAAACATAAATAAAAAGAATAAAAAATAAGTTACCTGTGGCCGTTGATCTCACGAGCACCGATGATCCTTCCCTTAACTTCAGTGCCGACCTTCAGGGACGACGTGGAGAGTCCTCCTATTTTGGGCGATTCATGGATCTGAGAAACGTGCACGTTTCCTGTGGTTCCATCCGGCAGAGTCACGAGTACACACAGAGGTTTGACGGTTTTAACCTTCACCATCACGAACTCCCCAATCTTGTACTTGTGTCCGTTACTTCTTTTCTGAGACGTGCTGTGGTTTTCACGTGACAGTTGATCTACGAGAGCTCGTCCACCCAGATGTTCACTGCTTGGGTCAGTGACGATCACTGTTATATTATGACCCACGGACAGCTTTTCAGATTTGAAACTGAACGTTTTGTTTAGGTGGGCGGTTGTGGTAATCACAGTCAGGTGACCGGTGCTGCCCAATGAGATTACGGCAAAGTCTTCATCCACATAATGGACAATTGCGTTGTACTGGGAGTCTTTATTTATCTGTAGAAATGAAAAGAGAATACAATTTTAAAAAATTATATATAATATGTCTTATTGAATCCTGAGCTAGAAGTAAAATCTAAGAAAACTTGCATGTGATCTAGCTGGAATTAAAATCTAATACCCCACGACATGTGGGACTCCACCTCTTTTGACTGAGCCTGCCTGCGCTCATGCACTTAAGTGTTATTTTCTCTGTGAAAGGTATCAGTTTAAGGCTCTGCCTCCACTATTTCTTGCTTTCTTCCTCTCAAAAGGCACAACTTCAATATTATTAACATAGAATATTACATTAAATTAAATTAAAATGAGACACTTCCATCAGCCTATATAAATTCCAAAATTTGTATATAATAATTATAATTTATCAATTTGTATAGCGCTTTTTACAATGGTACATTGTCTCAAAGCAGCTTTACAGAAATATCATTTTTACATTTACAAGCGACTTACTAATGAGAGCACATTCACACACCAATGGTAGCAGAGCTGCCATGCAAGGTGCTAGCTTGCCATTGGGGGCAACTTAGGGTTCAGTGTCTTGCCCAAGGACACTTCATGTACAGTATTTATTCAGCAGAGACATTTATTCAAATTGAGCTATAAGTCAGACAAAATACAAAGCAATCACCTGTTATAGATGCTGTTTAAAAGATATCTCTAGACCTGTAACAATCACCTAAATGTGGTAAAATGGCAAAATTGCACTTATATAGCACTTTTATCTCATTCACCCATTCACACACTCACACCAATGGTAGCAGAGCTGCCATGCAAGGTGCTAACTTGCCATCGGGGGCAACTTAGGGTTCAGGGTCTTATCAAAGTACACTTCGGCATGTGGAGTCATCCGGGCCGGGAATCGAACCACCAACCCTACGATTAGTGGATTAGTGAACAACCCGCTCTACCGACTGTGCCACAGCCGCCCTACATTTAATGCTACCTTAAAAGTTTGCTCGGCAAAACTACCATTAGATGGACCTCTACCATTCATTTCAAACTTCGGTTAAAATTTTTCTGGTCCAGAAACTAGTTCTGCGCCAGGCTAAACTGCTGTTCGGTTGCACACTAATTGTTAAAAGCTAAGGTTCAAGGCGTATGTAGTTTCAACAAAGGGGGTGAGAATAAAGGAACGGCTGGTCAACGATGCAGCCCAAGCCTCTAAAAATGACACTTTAAGAGTGATAAAAGTGTTGCAAAAAAACAACTACATACAAGCCAGCCCTAGTATTCAGGTGTGCTACCAACACCAGCCTCAAAATCTACTCGGAATTAAACCCGTTTTTATTTTGTTAAAACGGCCGACATCTGTGGCAGTTTCTACTCACCGTTTTCTTCTTCACCGTGAGATTTGGCAGGAGGGACACATGCACCTCAGAGGTCAAAAAGTCAACGTAAAGCACCACAGCAGTGACCTGATTGCCTGGAGTGGTGTTCACATCTATAACAGTCCAACATCCACAACAGAATTGTTAGTGAAACGTTTCAGGCTATAATGAATGCATGTAGGGTGTAATATCTTGATGGGCTGACCTGTTACGTGGTACTTGGAGGCTAACACTGTGGCATGGCTGAGCTGATCTGAGGTCAGGATTACCGAGCCATCCTCTCTAGTCACGTCGATGGTCATCTTCAGTTTATCCCCAAGTGACACAGCGGAGAGCTGCTGCAGCATGTCCGAATCCCCTGGAGGGAGAACGTGAGCGATAAAAAAGAAATAAAATAATAAATAAATAGATAGATAAAGAAATAAATACATAAACAAATAAATATCGCAATAAAAGACAATTGAAGGGAAAGCTTTTGAGGAAAAAGAGAAGGATAGATTTACTACAGTATGCTATGAAGACTTTGTTCTGAATACCTATACATGAATATTAAATTGATTAAGAAATATTATTAAACAATAGAAAAAACACAGAAGCATTTCAAGCTTAAGCAACAGTTGTTTAGTGCTCTTCTCTTAACCCAACTTGCTTTTGAGAGTAAATTATGAAGCCGTACCCACATTTGTCTAAAGAAAATACGCCCATGATTTAAAGCATAAACTGAACATGCAAATTACAACTAAAAAAAAAAAAAAAAAAAACTCGAAATCCGTGATTTGATTCCGTATGTTGATGTATTTCCTTTTGAAACAGGAAGTCAGAGAAGTTAATAGCATTTGAAATACCGCACGACACCTAATCTAAACAAACTTGACAGTCGGTCGTTTAGCTAGCTAAAAAGCTAGAAAACAGATTTTTCTCGAGTCTTTTTACAACCGTGGAGGATTTCTCACTCCCAACTTCACCCATGCCTATCCACTTTCATGAGAAAAATATCCTACAGGACAAGATTTTAATATTTTTCCCCGAAAGTGACTAACTACAAAGCTAAATCGAGAATACCCCCCCCCCCCCCCCCCCAAAAAAGGTATTAGTGTCCTGAACACCAAGAGATCCATCTTACTTTGAAACATCAACTCTGAATTCAGTTACACTCTCAGCTACTGATATAGATTCTTAAGTAAAGATCTCTCAGGTTTTGGGGTGTGCTACAGAGACATGCTGGGATATTGCCTTCACTGCCCGTGACTTTAACGTGAAAGCACTTACATACTGCGTATTTGCATTTCCTTTCATATGGGTCAATCCATAAACAAGACTGAACCATACCCTTACTTAAACTTGGGTTCTGCATGAAACAATGGGCATATTTTCAATAAATGAAAGCACGACGGGATAACTAAAACGTGAGCACAATTGTATTCAATCAAAAATAACTGAAGAAGTAAGCTATTTTGGAATGAACATGATTTGCCAAATCCTGCATACATCATTAAGACAGCTAGAGGGTGGGATCTGACAATGCATACTAACTGAACATGATCCATTGTTGTAGTATTTTTTTTACATACACATTAATTAACTCATCTCCTACCTCTCAAGGCCATGGCTTCGCGGATGGCCATTCTTTCGCGCTGACCACGGATCAGTCTGGCTCGGGGTTCACTCTCTGCCCAGCTCACCTCTGACGCCTTCAGGCTGATCAAGAACCGCCGCTTCTCCTCATCCAAGTTAGTCACTGCAGCTAGCACCGTCTGTCCTACCTTGAACACTACCGTGGTGTCTGTGATGAACTCCTCACTCATGGCCTATAAGGCAGATTACAATAATACATCACTGATAACTAAAACAGGCAGCAATGTGTTTCTGCGTCAAACTTTAATTTCTCCTTATAGTTTCATTGTGTGGGTTGTGCGAATCATGGATCAGCTTTTCAATAACTGACGGAATGAAAGCAATGCTTCACTGGCAACAAAACAAATAAGAAATAATGTAGAAGCGACTCACAGCTTTGGGTGCAAGGCCGACCAGGCCGTGTGGGAATTCAACAAAGACGCCGTAGGGCATAATGTTCTTCACCCAGCCCACCATCACCATCCCCACATCTAGCTCTGAGAAACACGTAACCAAGTTTTCTGCCTCTAGAGCTGCAATTAGCAAGGGCTTCTTACTGAGAACCTGTGTGGTTTGGTTAAGAAGCAAAGGATTATGGGAAGGGCACCCCCTCTTTCTCTTCTGTTGAAAATCAAAACATCCATTTACCATTTACTGAGACTATTAGGATAAACCAAGCTAAATGGTGGTTATGTGACATGAGGTGCGTCAGTGGCTCGATTGTGTATGCGGTCAATGGATAACTTCATGGGAAGAGACTGCGTGTTTCAGGTCACACCTAGTCAAAGTGTGTAATTCAATCTATGGCTAAGCATGTGTCTATTAATTTTATGACATGTTCAATCAAAACAATACCCAAGATGCCAACCCTCAATCACTCCAGCAGAGGCTTTAATGGTTTACAGCAGCTGGGTTAGTCAGTGGATGAATGGATCGGTAAATGGCAGATTCATGTTCAACGGAAATGTAACGCACACTCCTCGGACAACAGGAAGCAGCATAAGGCGGCAAAATGATTCTCTAGAATCAAATAATACCCCATCATCAAAAATGAGAAGTAAGGCGTTTTGGAATGCCAGTAAAGTATAAATCTGTCGACTGGATTTTGTGTCTGAAATTTGATTCCACTAAATTACACAGATTCATTTTTAGGAATTCACACAAAGTCTAGATCCTCATCTGAAAGCTGCACAAACCTTATGAGAAACATCCAAATACTAAAGACAATGCCTAAACAGTACCCCACGACTAAATGATGGCTCTATCGATATGAATTTATCCACCCTTCTCCTCTCACCATAAAGACTTTCAAAGGTGACTTAGGTTTGGAATCTCCCTTCAACTCACACAAAACAGGTGAACACATTGGATGAATCCCAAATAGAAGGCATTGATGCGTCGCTGCTTTTAAGTCAGTTTGATATATATTATATTATATACTGTATAAATGGTAAAGAAAATGTTCCCAACAACAAGGAGACCCAATGAGAAATTAAATAGGGCATCATTGGGGAATCTACAAATTACTCCACAAACTACTCCCTGGCTCCTTGGTGTTTTCTACCATTATTTACAGAATTCACCGAATAGCACTCTGACAAAACAGCATTTCAGTCACGATTGCATTCATGAACCCAAAGCCCGATTAACATCTCTACTGAAATACAAGCAGGTAAGCCCATGAGGATACAATGTTTTCCTTGCGTTTGCTCAGACACACAGCATTGGAGATGGTGTCTCCAACCTGTATCCCTGCCCACAGCAAAGGGCAGTTGGTCACATGGTCAGAGAGGTGCGCTGTGGGAAGCAGAGCAGGCATCTCTTCTGGAAGAATAGACACTTCAAGGCCAGTCTTGGATTTCTTGCATACGACGGCTTCCACTTTCTGAAAATAAATAAACAAAAAACACCAATCATGCCAAGTACTGCCATCTACAGACAATTAATGACATTTTATTAACCTGGAACATGTTGAACTATATAAATTGCAAAAGAGTAGTAAGCTCTTCCGCTATAAAAATAAAAAGAACGTTCAATGATACTTGACCTTCCCGATGTCAAAGTCGAACTTAATATTTGGGATCTTCTCAAGGTCATTCTGAGTCACTGCTTTAAAGGACAGGAGCAGTTTCTCATTTTCAGGGTCGCATTTAATCACTTTGGCTTTGACCACCTGTTCAAGAATACAAACAGGGGGGTGGGAACAAAAACAGCTGTAGGTCAGAGAGAAATGAGAAATTAACATTGTTATTCACATGTAAAATGGGCAAAATGATAGACTGACCATCTGAGATTATGCGGATCATTAAACCTTAGGTTCAATTATAAGCTTTTTGTCAAATAAATGTGCAACCAGTAAAGTCACAGTAAATAGCTGTGTCAAAATGAATGCCTCAGTTTTTTTGGGGAGATGCTTATTGTTTTAAGTTCAAACAAAATGTTCCAATACTGTTTTTAAGGCCTTTATTAATTTACTTGACTTTTGGAAGTTTGCCTCACTTGCAGGTTCATCACTATAACAGGATTTTCAGTTTGATACCAAAAAGTGTAGTATCCTTGTTATCAGTAATTCAGATTAGGATTTCTTCAATTCCATGAACACAGCTCTCTTTATATGTTAATTAAGATAAATAAGTGGCTTAGTGGTTAGCACGGTCGCCTCCAGGGTCAGGGGTTCGAGTCCCGCCGGGGCCCTGCGCGTGCGGAGTTTGCATGTTCAGAGTTGTCCTCCCCCAGTCCAAAGACATGCATGGTAGGCTGATTGGCGTGTCTGTAGTGTATGAATGGGTGTGTGAGTGTGTATGTGACTGTGATGGACTGGCACCCTGTCCAGGGTGTACCCCGCCCTGTGCCCGATGCTTCCTGGGATAGGTTCCAGGTTCCCCGTGACTCTGATAAAGGAGTATGCGGTAGAGGATGGATGGACTGTTTGGTTTCAAACTGCACATATTTACCCCCCCTTCAAAAAGAAAAAAGAAAACTTTATATGAGGTCTGTAGAAATCAAAAGAATCACCTGAGCACAGAGTCCATTACACAGTAACTACTCTAATCACTTCTAGGGTTTATTCCTTCTGCTAGGATGGCTGGGTCTATGGATCAATGTATGCTGTGGTATGGAAAGGAAAGACCTTTGAGCTGTGTACATGCATCATTAAACATCAACTGGGGTCACAGTGATCTGTTGGGGTCTGTTGGGCTCACGGCATTCGTTCGGGGTCTGTTGGGCTCACGGCGTTCGTTCGGGGTCTGTAGGGCTCACGGCGTTCTGTGCGTTTTACACAATTTTGTTTTGAGCACCAGTACTTTATCATGGTGCTCAATATTACAGTACAAAAGTACAAAACTTAATCTATTCATTTGGAATTTTGCAATCACCACATTACTAGCTTGCCTACGTCCAAAACTAAGTGGACACCTGACCATCACACCTGTATGAGCTTGTTGGATATCCCATTTAAAAAAAAAAAATCATTAGGCATTAATATGGAGTTCCCAAACCCCATTCATCCATCGGACTGCCAGATAATGAAGCGTGATTCATCACTCCAGAGAACGCATTTCCACTGCTCCAGTAGCGGCGTGCTTTACACCACTCTAGCTGCACTTGGCATCGCACTTAGTGGTGTTAGGTTCATGCGTAGCTGCATGGCCATGGGAACCCAGCTCTTGTGCTGACGTTGCTTCCCGAGGCAGTTTGGAACTCTATACCAAATGATGCAGCAGAGATTTGTACGTGCTGTGTGCTTCAGCATTCAGTGGACCCGCTCTGTGAGTTTTTGTGTCCTCTACCACGTCGTGGGTAAGCTGTAGTTGCTCAGACACTTCCATATCACAATAATTGCACTTCAGTTGACCAGGGCAGATCCAGCATGCCATTAATTTCACCAAGATCTTCAGAACTACCCGTTCTACTGCCAATGCTTGTCTCTGGAGATTGCATGGCTATGTGGCATGATTTTATGCACCTCTTAGCAATGGCTGTGGCTGAAACACCTGAACTTGTTCATTTGGAGGGGTGTCCACACACTTTTGGCTATATACAATATTTTGCTTTAGACTCAGAAAGCATTACTCTGAAATTCACATCTGACTGGAGCTAGAGGATCTTTGGAACGCCTGTGAGACCGCCTACAATTTAAACACTGGTTCACTTGAACCCTCAGCTCTCCCTAGACTAATCTAACAAAACTCACCTGTTAAAAACAGAGGCTGGGATTCCCAGGCTCTTGTAGGTAGATGATCAGATCACATTTATGTTCAGTGGGGAAAAAGCAGCCCAATAAAAGATGTTTTCTAACCTGTCCTATGTAAAAAAGACTCTGTGGATTTTTGATGTGCTCCGAGGTCATCTCAGACAGCGGCACCAGGCCCTTAACATCACCGTAGAATCTTACGATGCAGCCAAAATCCTTGACGCAGACGATAAAGCCGTGGGAGATGAGACCTAAACGTGCGTCTTTGTACGACAGGAAAAGAGGGAGGGTGGTCTCCATCAGAGTCTTTTTCCTGCTCAGTGTGATCATCTTATTTTGGTAATCCACTGATAAAACCTGGAGACAAACCAGACACATGTATGGTTAATGTTTATCCGATTCTAGTTTTGTTTCCAAATAATCATCAAAGGAAAAGTCAAATTAATACATTTTACTCAGTCATGCTAAACTCTGAACATAAACATGGTTGAGCCTTATTTGGATGGGATTAGTTTACAGGACATATGGCTGTGAAGTAATTGTTACTACGGACGTCTTTGACATTTATCAGCAATTCGCACAAGACAAGTGAGCAGCATCACAGCAGCCCATTTTTTGGTAGAAGGATCTGTGTGCTTAGGGCTTCACAGATGGGATAAGGTGTTTTCCTTTCTCCAAACATAACATTTTTCATTTAAACCAAAAAGTTATATTTTGGTCTCATTCATCCATCAAATATTTCTCAAAATAACCTTCTGGTTTGTCCATTGAGCAGCAGAGTTCTTTTTGGAGAGCAGTGGCTTTCACATTGTAACCCTGCCATGCACACCACTGTTGTTCCGAGTTCTCCTGATGGTGGACTTATGAACATTAACTTTAACCACTATGAGAGACGCAGTTAGTTGCTTAGAAGTTATCCTGGGTTCCTTTGTGACCTTGTGGACTATTACACAGCTTGCTCTTGGAGTGAACTCTGTTGGTCTCCACTCCTGGAGAAGGTAACAATGGTCTTGAATTTCCTCCATTTGTACACAATCTGTCTGACTGTGGATTGGTGGAGTCCAAACCCTTTAAATATGGTTTTTATAATCTTTTCCAGCATGATGAGCATCAACAACTCTTTTCCTAAAGTCCTCAGAAATCTTTGTTCATGCCATGATACACTTCCACAGACATGTGTTGTGAACATCAGATCGATCCCTGTTCTTTAAATAAAACCGGTGCTCACTCACACCTGATTGTCATCCCATTGATTGAAAACACCGGACTCTTAATTTCAGCTTCAAATTAAACTGATTATCCTAGACGTTCACATACTTTTGTCACTCTCAGATGTGTAATATTGGATCATTTTCCATAATAAATAAACGACCAAGTATAATATTTTTCTATCATTTGTATAACCGGGTTCTCTTGGTCTACTTTTAGGAAAATTTGATGTTTTAGGGCATATTTATGCAGATATATAGAAAATTCTAAAGTGTTCACAAACTTCCAAGCACCACTGTAGAAGGTAAAAGACACTAATCTTCAACGGCTAAACCAATAAACCGATCAAGAGTAACTTACTCTGCATTCGATCTTCATGCCTTCCGTGTACTTATTTTCAGGGTTCCTGAGGATGATGTCTGCCAGGTGAATTCTGGGAACGAGGCCTCTAATGTGGTTTGAGATTTGGACATGCATGCCGTACCTCTCCAGGCGCTGCACCGTGCCCTGGAGACACACAACGCACAGGTAAGAACATGCAGCTCTTCCATTTACAGTGGAAAGAAAGTAATAACATACAGCAAGTTTAGGTTTCCTCACCTCAACTGTCTGCCCTGCTTTAATATCTTGATAGCTGAAGAAGGGCATGTCGATAACATTCCTTTAAGACAAAGAAATGGTTCAAAATTCAAAAATTATAATCTTTAACCTGTGTTTTAACACATTTATGGAACAAGGCATTCCTATAGTGCATATACTCGCTCACACGCGCCCTCACACAAACTCACTTGCGCAGTGTGGCCATGTGGCTCTGCTCCATTGGGTTGTAGTCTGTTATTCTCAATGTGTATTCAGGCTGATTAAGGTTTAGGCTCAGCTGGGATTTCTGAAAGACCAGACAAATATGAAAGATGTTTTTGAGATGAAAATATCGATACATCACAAAAACGTGAAACGTGAACCTAAATCAGATTATTAGTCTGGAATATTTTGATAGCAGCAAAAAAAAAAAAACAGAGCAAAAAACAAACTTTCACTCACTACCTGTGAAGCATGCGCAAACTGGGCATTTAAACTTCAGATTATCAAAGGTTACTGGGACAAGCTAGCTAAATTTTACCACCAGGAACAACTTCAGAATCTCCAAAACAAATATGACTATCTTGGATTTGTAGACTTTAGCTTTACATTTGTAGACACTAGCTTATCTTTTGACAAATTAGCATACATTTCTACATGTGGCAACGTATCGGTGTTCCCCAGATTTTATATAGCACACAATGAACACATGAAAAAGGGGTCCTATGACCTCCAGGGTCCTATTTTACCCAATTCAATATTCTGTTAAACGCACTTTAAGTAAATGTATCGAAAGATTTTATGTAGACTCATCTTCCCATGGCCCTATTAACTTTATGACCTTTTAAACTTAAACACAGGACTCTAGGAACATAGGAATGGCCCCCAACATGTTAGCGTACATTTGTATACATCAGTGTACGTTTCTACATATTAGCATACATTTTTAAACATTAGCTTACATTTGTACCCGTATTCGTTTTGGCCTGCTGTGTAATATGAATGTTCAGGAATCCCTTACAGGGCCCTCCACTAATATTGGCACCCTTGGTAAATATGAGCAAAGAAGGCTGTGAAAATGTATCTTTATTGTTTAACGTTTTGATCTTTTGTTTGAGAAAATTCACAAAAATACCCTACTCTCATGGATATCAAACACTTGTAAACAAAACACAGGTTTATAAAACAGCAGGAAAACAGTCCAAAAACACTAAAGAGCCACCACCATATGTAACCATAGGCACAAGGTACTTTTCCATATGGCTACTTCTCTGTGAGCGCCAAAACTACCTCTGGTGTTTATTGCCAAACAGCTCTATTTTGCTTTCATCAGATCATAGTTGAACAATTTCCTGTTCCTGCTTGTCTTAAATGTTTGTCTCTCCCAACCCAAACATAAAAACATTAAAAATCAGCAAAAATTTATTTATTCCTTCATCTCATTAGCTAGGGGCGCACGGTGGCTTAGTGGTTAGCACGTTCGCCTCACACCTCCGGGGTTCGAGTCCCGCCGGGGCCATGTGTGTGCAGAGTTTGCATGTTCTCCCTGTGCGTCGGGGGTTTCCTCCGGGTACTCCGGTTTCCCCCCAGTCCACAGACATGCATGGTAGGCTGATTGGTGTGTCTAAAGTGTCCATAGTGTATGAATATATGTGTGTGTGTGTGTGTGTGTGTGTGTGTGTGTGTGTGTGTGTGTGCTAAAACGTCTGCACAGTACTGTGTGTGTGTGTGTGTGTGTGTGTGTGTGTGTGTGTGCTAAAACGTCTGCACAGTACTGTGTGTGTGTGTGTGTGTGTGTGTGTGTGTGTGTGTGTGTGTGTGTGCTAAAACGTCTCCACAGTAGTGTGTGTGTGTGTGTGTGTGTGTGTGTGTGTGTGTGTATGTGATTGTGCCCTGCGATGGACTGGCACCCTGTCCAGGGTGTACCCCACCCTGTGCCCGATGCCTCCTGGGATAGAATCCAGGTTCCCCGTGACGCTGATAAAGGAGTAAGTGGTAGAGGATGGATGGATGGATCTCATTAGCTATTATTGAGCTTACAGCTTGTTTTTGACTAGGTATGTTTGTCTAATTACGTAATGGTGCTTTATAGACCCATTAACTCCAAAAACATTTGAGAACCCTTACAAAGAGAACCAGAAAGTACAGCAAAAAAAAAGAGAAGAAAGTCTCTATGTTATATATATATATATATATAAATGAGAACAGATACTGAATGCGATAAAAGAATCTCACAGGATCTGTCTCATCTGTCCAATTCACTGACAATGTTATAATTATTATAAACATTGCACCTGCCTAACCTCAGGTCTTGTCCCATTGTTCGAGTACACTACTGTGCTAATTCTGGTTTCAGTCAAGGAACATTTGGGCCTACTGGATATACCTCCCTGCTCCTCAAGCCATCAGTGTGTGCTTGACACACAGCACCGCATAATCGTAGGCAGCATAATCAAGTTGTTATAACCACAAATGTTTCTGCCTTCAAATAACATCAATCAGCACTCAGGCAGGAAGGAGGGAGTGATATTTTGAAATGTCCCCAAAAACAACATTTAACATGGACACAATTAGCCCATGCGTAATAGTGCTTGGTGTTACTCACGTGCACGAAGGCGGTGGTCCCATCTGGCAGCAACATCGAAGCTCCGGAGTAGAAATGTACAGCGGCCATCTTGCAGCCCTTCACCACCTCCCCCATTCGCTCACATGTCACGTTGTCCACCATGCCACCTCTTGGTGGTAGGAGGTGGCTACGCAGAGACAGACCCACCAGACGAGAGGACGGCTCCACGTACAGGATGCGCGCGTACACCTCGATTTGAATGTTCGGCAAAAGGAATAATTAACCAAAACACTTTGAAAATGGCGTGCGTATTTATTCATAATAAAACTAGTAGTTTCCACTAGTCATTTGTGAACTCTTACCTCTTCCCCTACACTACAAGTACGCAATTTATCTGGGTTGACATGCATGAAGTCCACCTGGCCGGTATAAGACGAGAGGAACGTTACGATCAAGCCGTGAGTCGTCACCTATGAAAAGAAGAGGCAGATGAGTAAACCATAATATGAGCAATTCTAATACATAGTGAGACTTCAGCTTCTTCAGCTAAAACAACAGTCAGACCAAATGGCAATAAATTTCACCTGGTGGAAAGGTAAATAGAAATTTTTTTTCTAGCAGTTAAATGGCTTAATCTAGGTGAACTTTGACCTGTGAATTCACAAATCTCAAGTATTATGAGCCAATAGACGACAACAAGAAGGTGGGGCTACAGTGGATTTATAAAGTCTACACACCCTTGCTAAAACAGCAGGCAGAAAAGTAAACCAACATGAACCATGTCAGAACCTTTTCCACCCTCAATGTGAAATTATAACATGTATTAAAAATTAAGTGAAAAACAATCAAATGTCCAGGGAAAAAAAAAGTTACTATAACCTGGTTGCACAAGTGTATACACCCTTTTCTAATAGGTGACT
The DNA here is from genome assembly GCA_022414735.1 of Noturus placidus. NCBI lineage: Eukaryota > Metazoa > Chordata > Actinopteri > Siluriformes > Ictaluridae > Noturus > Noturus placidus. Next base: position 151,732 of record JAFFST010049882.1, read on the forward strand.
GGGGATGTGGCTGTGTTCAGAACGAACCAATCACATTGAAGCTCATGTTCACAAGTTATTATTATACAGCGGTCCTCATTGAAGTTATTCTGATTAGCTCCAAATAAAGCCCAGCTGCTTCTGTATGATTTTCCTCACATCATCTTGGTTTCATCTGACTGCTGAAGCCATGGTCCACAAAGAGCTTACAAAGCATGCATGGTATCTCACTTTTCAAAAGGAATCAGTCAGGACACATTTATAAAAGTTTTTTTACAGCATAAAAAACCCTGCCAGTTTAACACAGGTGTGTAAACGATTGATACCCTCTATATGTCATCTGGAGGAGCTGCTTATTAATAAGTAGGAATCACAGCAGACTTCTGTCTCGCTTTTACTTTTTACATATTAAAAGAAAAAAAAAATGTTAATCTACTTTGGGGAAATATAAGTACACCCCTCACATGGTGTAAATATTTGATGATATCTTTTCATGTGACAACACTGAAGAAATGACACTTTGCTACAATGTAAAGTAGTGAGTGTACAGCTTGTGTAACAGTGTAAATTTACTGTCCCCTCAAAATAACTCAACACACAGCCATTAATGTCTAAACCGCGTGCAACAAAAGTGAGTACACCCCTAAGTGAAAATGTCCACATTGGGCTCAAAGTGTCAATATTTTGTGTGGACACCATTATTTTCCAGCACTGCCTTAACCCTCTTGGGCAAAGTGTCATTTCTTCAGTGTTATCACATGAAAAGATATAATCAAATATTTACTAAAAAATATGAGGGGTGTACTCACTTTTGTGAGATACTATATATAAATAAATTTATAAAACAAATGTTGTGGGGGAAACTGAAGTGGACAGGATTTATAATATTTTCCTTTCATGTCAGATACAGTGGTGTGAAAAAGTGTTTGCCCCCTTCCTCATTTCCTGTTCCTTTGCATGTTTGTCACACTTAAGTGTTTCG
>JAFFST010049882.1:153824-169678 GCA_022414735.1 Noturus placidus
CAGGCCTGGGTGTGGCTAGAGAAATTGAACTCAGGTGTGGACAACCACAGTTATAGTATGTTTTAACCAACCAGTTATTAGGTTTAGGGGGGCAATCACTTTTTCACACAGGGCCATGATGTTTTGGATTTTTTTTCACCTTTAATAATATACACCTTCATTTACAAATTGCATTTTGTGTTTACTTGTGTTGTCCTTGACTATTGTTTAAATTGGTTTGATGTTCCGAAACACTTAAGTGTGACAAACATGCAAAGGAACAGGAAATGAGGAAGGGGGCAAACACTTTTTCACACCACTGTATATAAGCTTGAAGACCAGTGTTTATACCATACTGCATCCTTCACTCTAGTTGCACACACTATCATTATTAAACAGAACAGAATGTGGATATAGACTGGATTGCAGACCGGACATTCATTGTTAATTTTACAACAAATTGTACAGTATAAAATAACTTTTAATGTTTATACATGTAGGGCTAATCTGTTCACCAACACATGGCAGGTAAAATTGTTTTGGTTTATTTTCCCCTCTCTCATCCTGCTAGGATTTAACAATGTCACCATGTTGTTTATTCTTCTTCACTTTTGAGTTGAAGACTCTACAATGTTACCTTCTTGATGTAGGCTTTTACCAACAGCCCGGGTAAGAGGTTACACAATGTCCAGCCATGATGTTTCTCTGCGCAGGCCTGATTAACAGCTGTAGGGTTCGCAGAAAGACGTACCACCTGTCCCTCATTTTTTATCTCCTCCAGCATGACAGTCATGAACTGACCCACCTTCAGTTCTGTTTAAAAATAAATAAATAAATGTTATCTATTATGCTTCTACCTTTAGGAGTATCAGAAGATCTTATTTGTTAAGCTGCCATCACCCTGAAAGGTTTTACCTCTTTCAGATGTCTCGAGCTCATCCTTTGCTTTCTCGTTGGGTAGAAAGGCTTTTGTTCCGTTCACTCCAATGTCTATCAGGTAGCCGTGATCCTCAACGCTCTCCACACAACCAGTGAGAGTCTAGAACCACACAGAGGAATCCATCAATCACACTGTCCCTCTCGCTATTCAGCCATTCATTCCTCATCTCTCAAGCCATCTCCAAATGATATACACATTCCTCCTCATCATTTCTTACGGTGAATTTTCAATCGGCTTCTTGTCAAAATTAAAGGGAAAACGGACGGAGCAAAATACAAGGGGCTTCACTGTGCATAAAGCTTGGGAGAAACTTCACCTTTCCGCAGAACAACTTTCCAAAATGGTTAAAAACAAAATGCTGAAGATTCCAGGTTGGCCATATCAAAGTCCAGATCTAAACCCCACTGAGAATCTGGAGCACCGTTTAAAAATTGCCGTCTACAAACATCCAACCAACCTGAAGAACATGGAGCAAATCTGCCAGGAAGAATGGGTGAAAATCACTTCCAAACTGTATACAAAGCTAACCTCAACAGACTTACAGCTGGTACTGCAGCGAAAGGTGCTTCTACTAGGTATTAGTCTGAATGACTGAACACTTACACAAGCAGCAGGTTTCAGCGTTTACATTTTATTACAAAGATCTTCTGAGAAATCATGAATTCTGACCTCGAGAATGTATTGGTTTGTAATAAAAGTACTGGCTGGAACAATCTCTCAAGTGTCATTAGGAAGCCAAACGAATCCGATGACGTAAGGGGGTTGAATACTTTTGCAAAGCAAGATTGATCTTTCCAGGTATCGATCTGCCTGCATCGGTTATACAACATACTGTGATATTCCTTACACAAGGTCACTTTATTGTGGACATTTGAAAATACTGTCCTTACACAAATATTCTTTTTGAAAGGTTTCGAAAGGGTCATATCGAAGAAGTGGAAATTCTTTGGATTTTCTCACCATGCCTGCTTTCAGAGAGCTGGACTTGAGCTCCTTGTTCACATCTTTCGGGTTGATGGACAATTTAATACAGACATTGCTCATTTTGGTCAAATCCAGAGACGTCACCACACACCTGACCAGCTGGCCTGGGGTGAGGATCTCGGAGGGAGTGACGAGTTCCTGTACACGAATAAACAAATAGAAATCCATGGCAACAAAATTAAATAAAACCTGTTATAGGACCTGGAGTATGTTTACGATCAGTTAAACAACATGGATTAGATCAGAATTCTTCTTACTTTGCAAGTATGACCTTAATAACAGAATTATCATGTCTTAGAGAGTACACAATCTCGGCCCAGTTACCTCGAGATAGGCTCCAGACGCCAGTACGTTGCTCAGGGTCTTCGTGTAGGCATCGCAAATGTTAGAGATGGGCATGTAGCCTTTGAGACCACTGGGGAGACCGAGTACAACCTCGAACTTTAAGAACTCCTTCACACAGCCGAGCATCACCGTACCCACCTTCAGATCCTGAACGAGGAGGAATAATCGTGATGAGACGCAGCTTGAAGCATTCATTTATACACACTAAATCATTTCCAAAGACAAAGGCTAATGAATGCAAAGGAGAACAGGGTCATTTCATCCGAACCTGAACAGTGTCTCAAACTGTCAAAAAAGAAAAAGCCTTGACCACAGGGTGGGAAAAGAAAATCTGCCTTCATAGCAATATTTGTATTATTAAATTGTAAAAAATTAAAAATGAAACACACTGGATAATGACCCGTAGTTTGGGAACCCTTGTTGTAGTGTTTCACAATTTCTGCCAAGTGAAAATTAAATAATACAAAAATAAATAAATAAAACACAAAAAGGACCTTTGAGTGATCAGAGGACAAGAGAATACATAAATAAATAAAAAATAAAATAAAAGGAGTCATCTCTTACCTTCGCATGGAGGATATCCACGCGGTCGATTGAGTTAAGCTTCGGACCTCCTTGAGTTTTCTGCTTTTTGGCAGACCTTTCTTCTTCATTCTTACTCGCTGCTTTCTTCTTTCTCACGACGGGTTCATGAACCTGTAAGGGATTCATCAAAACATTGTTTACGTCTCATCCTTTCATACGTCACAAGGTTAGTACGGACGGGCGATAGTAGTGTGACGATATAGTATTAGTATTGCAATAAATAATAAACAATACACTTTTCTGTCATAGCGCTGTCTGTATTTTTATAACAATTACAAACTCTGATTGAAAAGCAGTTAATTAGACGTTGAAAAAGAAATAACATTAAATACAAGCAGTTCGTTCTGGTCCACTAATCCGATTGGTCGAGCGGCATCCCAAGAGTGCAGAGAACTTTTGACTTTAAAATATTAAAGACTGAAAGGTAGAAGGGACGCCAATTTCACAGGAAGCATCTTTGAGGGGAATCTACAAAATCATTGGGAGGTCAGCTGAGGTCATAAGTTTATACAAAATATTCATAATTGGAAGAAAAACAAAAGAGGGATCATTAAAATCACATTTAGTTTTTTTTATTTAGTACTGTCCTGAATAATCTATTTCACATAACGAATGTTTCCATATAGTCCACGTCTTGTTCAAAAGTTTACACCCCCTGGCTCTTAATGTATTGTCACCTTCTTGAGCATCAGTGAATGTTTGCACCTTTTGTAATAGTTGTGTACGAGTCGCTCAGTTGTCCTCAGTGTGAAAAGATGGCTCTCAACATTATATACTCACTGCTGTTGGAAAGGGGTCAAATATGCAGAAGATGCTGGAAAAGTAAGAATGTGCAGGACCTGGAGGATTTTTCTGAAGAACAGTGGGCAGTTTAACTGCTCAGAACAAACAAGGGACTCATGAACAACTCTCACAAAACATAAAAACGTCATGTCGTGGATCACCCAGGTAACACACGGTATTAATAATCAAATGTGTGTAAACTTTTGAACTGATTCATTTATGTAAATTCAGTTATTATTGCGTCTTCTGGACTGTATGTAAACATCTGTTGTGTGAAATAGCTTATTCAGGACAGTATTAAATAAACAAACCACATGAATTTTACAATCCCTCTTATTTTATTTGAATTATGAACATTTTGCAAATTTATCAAGGCGTATGTAACTTAAAACCTTGACTTTAAACAGCCGTCCCCTCACTAGTATGTTACAGCTTCATCTCTGACTGTTACAAAACACAGATAACACAGACTCCTCTCAACAACACTAAATAAACGTCTCGTCAGAAGACTTCACCAGATCTATCATTACACACAGCTTTTAGACCGTTTATGCACATGTTCACCATTTCAGTCCCCGTGTAAGAGTTTTTACTATAGAAACGATAATGGATTAGACCAGTGTTTCCCAAACGGGGTGCAGTCTGATGAGGGCAGGGGTGCAGTATAAAAAATCCTTCAAACATTTCTAAAATCTGTACAAAACAGTTAATATATACGAGATAAATATCTGATGTCTCAATTAATAACACAGACAGAGAAATAACACACACCATAATAATAGAAAATGATATATAAAAATAATAATAAATCCCTCCCCCTCGACCCCCTTGCTGACCTGTCTAGGAGTGTGTTTTATCCTAATAATTACCGTGTGAAGATGTGTGTGTAGTGCAAAAGAATATGGACAGATTTCTTAAAAGAGAAGCTCCAGATGCTTCTGAACCATCAACTTCATCCTCATGTTCCGAACGCTGTCGATCGTTTGTTTACGGTGCCACAAATATATTTTTTAATTTACAAAGGGTGCCGTGACTGAAAACAGGTTGAGAAACGCTGGATTAGAACATTTATATGAACCTGCCTTTATATATGTGTTTGGCTAGTATTTAGAAGTGCTGTCAGAGCTTCTATTATAGAAAATTTATTTATTTATTTTATTTAGCTTCCTGTTCACCCTAGCCAGGTATGGACGACATCCCCTGTGATGCATTCCCTAGAAAATTAAACCAATCAGAATCCCTCATTTTATTCCAAGTGAAAAGCCTTGATAATTGGTTTCTGATTGGGGCTGTATGAATGATGTTATTTGATCAACAATAGAATGGAACTCAGTGTCAGAGAGGGACTGTTCTCAGGCCATCATTTGGGAACGGACAGCTTTGGGGTGTTCCATCATCCGGGCATTACTGACCTCAAAAAGATTGTCCACTTCCACACGAGGCGTCGGAGTTTTAGTAGTTTTCAGCTCAAAGGTTTTCTTGACTGGGCCGCCACGAGGGAAATCTTCTTCTACTGACGCCATGGTGGTTCAGCCCAAATATCTACACAGATGAACAAGTCCTCCATTGAGATGCACATTACACCACAACCATCAGATCACCATGACGACAAGCAGATCACCTGATTTCATTCCAAACTGATTACAATTACAAAACAACTCCACGTTCTGTAAGCCAAGCAATAACATGGCATCACTGCAGCGCTTTCACATTCAACACGGAAAACTTTACACACTGATAGTCCACAATCGCCTAAACCATAATAACATAATACATTTTTATTTATTTATATATATATATATAAAAATCACTTACATTCTCAAATCCGATCGCTTTTAATAACTCCTAGTCTGCTACACCAGACACACACGTTCTTCTTCAAAGCGTGCCATGTTTGTGACCCGGAAACAAACAAGCCAAGTATTGTGACCAATAGGAGAAACGGCTTCGCATGATTGACGTTAAGACGACCCGGAAAACGGTTCACGGTTAGACCAATCAGGATCGCGTATATCAAGAGGCCATGAAGGGGGCGGGACTTCCTGTTGTGCACTCGGTTTTGTTCACGGCCTCTGGGATTGAAGGGCACCGGTTCAGTGGAAGAAGAGGTTCATTTTCCAAAGTGAAGAAGGTTATATTTTTGAATGAATTTTTTTAACAAATGTGTGCTTATGTATTCGAGTTAGATAAAATATACCAAACAAGGATGATAGTGTTGCGTGTCGCGTATGTAGGGCACAGTGCTGCTAGCATGCTAGTGTAGCATAGTAGCTAACTGGTCCGTGGAAGACTCTGGAGCTTTCACTTTGCAGTCTCGGTGCTGATTATTTCATTCGGAACGTCGCTGATCTCCGCAGCGGATCGAGTCCTGATGCGATAGTTGGTGTTGTAAAGCTTGAACGGAGCTCGCTGGAGGCGGCGGCTCTGCACTCGGGGTGTGCATGGCGATGTTGAATGTGATGTGTGATGTAATGTACTTGAACATGTTTTGAATGTTAGGCATCATGGCGGGTCACGACTCCGGAACACAGCACCAGTTCACCGGCATTGCCAAGTACTTCAACTCCTACACCATCACAGGAAGGAGGAATGTAAGTCATGACCTTCTCATTGAAGTTATTGAATAAAACCCTGCTGTAGGAAAACAGTCAGCGGTGAGGTGCTGTGATGGCAGCATTAATACCACGAAGTTGATTCTTTTCCAAGAACAGCATGTCCCAAAGTCTCCTGTCAATTGACGGCCATTTTACAAACGGCTACAAGTTTTCATTTATGAATGGCAAGTGTAAACGAGTTCAATAGAAAATCACACATTTACACCTAGAACAGATGAGTTTTTACACTCGCAAGGCCGGGAGCGAGGAGGATCTTTTCTGCTCTCGCACGAGCGAGGAGGATCTTTTCTGCTCTCGCACGAGCGAGGAGGATCTTTTCTGCTCTCGCACGAGCGGGGAGGATCTTTTCTGCTCTCGCACGAGCGGGGAGGATCTTTTCCCGCTCTCGCACGAGCGAGGAGGATCTTTTCCCGCTCTCGCACGAGCGAGGAGGATCTTTTCCCGCTCTCGCACGAGCGAGGAGGATCTTTTCCCGCACGAGCAGGGAGGATCTTTTCTCGCACGAGCGGGGAGGATCTTTTCTCGCACGAGCGGGGAGGATCTTTTCTCGCACGAGCGGGGAGGATCTTTTCTCGCACGAGCGGGGAGGTTTTTTTTTACTCGTGGTGTTTAAACTCTCGTGCGGCCTGGAGATTTTTTTCCTCCTCTCACACGGCTGGGAGCGGGGAGGTTTTTACTTTTGTAGACTGGAGCTCACAGGACAATGGCCCGAGTGATTAAAATAGGAGCGTATTGGGTGAAGGTTGCTGTGGTTTAAATGACGCATTTCTATATATTTTGGGAAAAGACAACCGATGTGAATTCGGCATGAACAGTGATTGGACATTCTTGTTGGTAAATGTTCTTACTGATAGGTCATTGCATTTTGTCTGTCCTTTACAGTGTGTCTTGGCCACATACGCCAGCATCGCCGCCATTATCCTGTTCTTCAAACTGAAGCCCAAGAAGAAGGCTGTAACGGCGAGCTAATGTATTATAAGGTACACTGCTGCTCCTTGCCTGGAAATCAGATCTGAGCAGGCTTTTGTTTTAAACACTAAGTGAAGATTTATCCATAACATTCCGTGTTTGTTTTTTTTTTTTTTTTGCAGGTTTTGTGATTTTTGCTGTACAGGATGAAGATTCGGTAACCAGTTGTCTTGAGTCACAATGTTAAAAATAAAGTGTACCAAACTCCAGTACATAGAAAAGATGTTTTATTTACACAATTATAAAAGACTGTACAGTTCAGGAGGCTGGGGCCACAAACCTGTATGGCAGATGTGTAAAATAATTAACTTTTAGTATCAGTATCTGTGTAGAACTGATAAAAATTCACACAATGCTAAGTCCAGAAGGTTCAGTTGGGTCACTGTAATACCATATTAAGAAACGAGGTGTAGTCGAGCCACACGAGACTATGGAGCTCTTCGTCTGGCAGTGCTGCATGATTTGGCAGTGAAATCTGTGTTGCTGTACTGCGATCACTGGGAGGTGTATGCACCAGCAGCCAGTAGCAGGTTGCGTCTGGTGAAGTGGACGTGGATGACCGCGGTGGATTTGGTCACGTACGTCCCCAACAATACTTCCTGAGAGTTGTCGGGTAAGTGAATGTGACCCGTGGCTGCTGTGAAATCGTCCGTTTCTACGTCGTCGACTGCTCTGGTGAAGTCCCACAGCCGGACCGTGTTGTCCATGGAGCCTGCAATGAAGAGAGGATATCAGTGGCTCAGATGTTATTGTGGATATAGAACCCACTTCTGCTTGTCCTCTTGCGCTATATTCATACGGATATATGAATGATGACTAGTGTCAGGATTAATTTAGTAACAGTGAAATAACCCCAAGTGAATTAGGGGGCATTATCAATGATTTCAGTTCATAATCACAGAGATGTTGATGCAGAACCTTATAAAATAGCATTTTCCATTTTCAGCATTATTCAGGGTCTTTTTTACACTTCTAGTCACTGTGACCCAGACTGGTATTCTCATGTTCTTATTATCACAAAGACATGAATATAAGACTGAACACACTTGATGCAAGGATCTCTCCGTCTCTGCTGAATTTGAGTGAGTAGATTGTGTCGCTGTGACCCTTCAGTTCACCGATCATAAGTCCGTGGCCGATGTCCCACAGCAGAACTCTGCCATCAGTTGAGCCAGACGCCAGGTACCTACCGCTAGGCGAGAACGCCAGCGAGTGGATCGGTCCCTACAAGGGGGAAAAATGTTTCTTTAAAAAAGCTTCACAAAGTAACTGCAGTGAACACAACTGACTCATTTTCAGACGAGCCAAATACACCATTCACGTCACTGAATAGAAGAGAGAAAAAAAGACCCATTAGCTGTTTTAATTACAAATCAGACTGGTCCAAACGTGTTGATTAGTTTTTCAACAAGTTAAATTTAACACATGGAAAGACCATTATGAATGCAATTTAAGATTTTTCACATCCTTACTGGCGAACAAAGTACCAAGGAAAACCTGAGTACCAGAATTGCAGTAAATTTGGACCGGGCTGCACAGTTTGCATGAGTGGCTACTGGTTCCACTTTGTAAAAGCAGGATCAATTAAATTTTTTTTCCACAAAAAAAAAAAAAAAAAAAAAAACGAATTTAAAATGATCGTTAACGTCGTAATCTAAACAATTCTTAAGACTGTCCAAATCGTAAGTTAGACCGAAAATTCAGACTATTGGATTTTAGACTTGGAGACCTGCAGAAACACTAACAGCAGCTCAGGCAGTAGTTCACGCTGTAACTCAAATCACAGATTTACATTAAAATGCTCATTCTAATAAGTTTGTTTCCATAGTAACAGATTTTCTCTCTCTCTCACAAACTCATCCTCAACACATTGTATTAGAAAGTCGTTGTCACTCTGCACAAAACACAGATTCAGTTGGATGGCCCAGAGTCTGAAGGTGTTTCGGAAAGTAATACAGGGTGTGTCAATCAGCTCCCTAGGCCACGATTCAGTATGTCGTGTACACGAGTTGGGGTGCTGGTGAGGGCCCTGGCAAGTCAATTTCGAAATGACTACACACTCGTGTTGTAAAATGTCATCGCTGGCGTTTATCAACACGACCGATATCTTTGACATTATTAGTCAAATCACACACACATTTCTGTCATGGTACTTCAGGCAGGATCGTAAGCCAACTAGTGGATTTAAAAAAATACATAATTTAAAAAAAATCATTAGAGTATGAATGTGAGTGTGTATGTGAGTGTGTCCAGGGTGTACCCCGCCTTGTGCCCGATGCCTCCTGGGATAGGCTCCAGGTTCCCCGTGACCGATGGATGGATGGATTAGACACCTTAAAAGTCGTTAAACTCGAAGTGTGTGCAGAGTTAAATATCGTTAAGGTAAGTAATCATTTGAGAACTACAACAATGATAAGCTCCTAACATTCATAGCCGAAATTGGCTGACAGTTCTTCCACCTTTTTTTTCTTTGAGCTGAGAGGCTTCGGAAAACATGACATTTGCAGTAAGGGAACATTTTTGCGGTTCATTGTAGGATTTTCTAGTTATAACGAGCTGATGTTCAAGTGCACCGGAAGGATTTTGTGATTGGGACAGCCCTTAAAATGGCCGACTCCCTGAGCGGTGCCCTGACTACTGAACGAGGGAGCTGATTGAGACGCACCCACAGTCAGAATTTGATTGCTTATTTTATTTTATTGCGAGACCATTTTTGAAGCGTGTGACATGTGTTACTAATCCAAATGATGCCTTTTGACACAAGGTTATGAGAAAGTCTTTCTTTTTGGCGACATTCCTCTTATAGCTACACTAGAAATCCTACCTTGTGACCAGTAAGAATGCGGACGCAGTTGCCGTTCAGGACGTCCCAGAGGCGCACGGTGCGATCGGCCGAGCCTGTGGCCAAATAGTTGGAGTTGGGGTGGAAGCGGGTGCAGGTGACATCAGAGAGATGTCCGGCGAATATACGCAGTGGCTGGTGGTGGTCGGTGGCCCACAATCTACCGAGAAAATGACAAGATCATTTAATATTCGATATTGATGATGAACTTCAAATATGACCAAGAGATATGGTGTCAATTAAGACTGCAAAATTCTCTTACCGTGCCACTCGGTCATGTCCTCCAGACACAAAATAGTATCCGTGTGCGGAGAACTGAGTGTCCCAAACTGGATAATTGTGTCCCTTATATGCAACCAGACAGGTAAATGTCTGCAAGCTCCATAACCTGATGGTGCCATCTTCTGAACTCGACAGCAGATAATTCCTGACAGACAAATGGTCAAGCAGTCATTTGGAGGGTGACCATGTGTGTGACAATATAACAAAATACCACCAGAAATCCCATCCCATTAGAAACACTCTACAGTGCTGTGGTACAAGCAAAGTAAAACATATCAGGTTGTGCTATTCGAGGTAATCACCTCGATACCCTGTCGGGATTACGTGCCTGTAATCCGCATCATGTTCTATTCCTTCAATATAAACAGCAAGGTATTTTCCATCCAGATTTCAGCTGCTGCTCTAACCTGTCTGGACTGAAGCTGACGGCGTACACTGGCCCGCTGTGGCCGTACAGGATTTTGGACTCGCTGGCTGTTTTCTCGTCCATGATCCTTTCTAACACATCGTCCGACTCCTTGTCTATGAGACTGAGATCTGAAAGAAAAGTTGCAGTGTGAAGTAAAAAGAATAATAATTTCAAAAATACATTAAGCTGCTCGACATAAAATACTCAATACGGAAGTGCTCACTGACTAAAGCCATGAGAGTTTCGGTCCAACAAAATGTTGATCAGACTAGATGGCTAAAAGGCTCGCGCTCACCTGCTGCGGATTTGACCTTTCGCAGTTTCTTCGGTGTGACACTCCACACGCGCACTGTGGAATCGGCAAAGCCTCCTGCTATCAGACTCGAGTCGTCTGTGATGTCCACTGCTGTTAGACCCTACCATCAGACATCGAACTTCAGTTTAACTGCAATATGATTCCATCCTTCCCATCCCATTTTCAAAATATTAAAACTTGGTGTCTTCATGAGAATAAATACAATTTGAACTGGATCTAAGGGATGTACAGTCAAACGCAGGAGTATCAAAAATCTGTAATGGTCCAGTTACATAAAATTCCTTGAGTACAATAAGCAATATGACTGAGTAATGACAACGGTCACCTTTTTAATGCCTTACCCATGAACACAGTTTTATTTACAGATATACACTACCGGTCAGAAGTTTGGAGACACTCGACTGAAATGTCTCTCACGATCTTAAAAACCTTTTGTTCTGAAGGTGTATGATTAAATGCTTGAAATCGGTGTCGTAGACAAAAATACGTATGCCAGCATATTAATTTTTTTTTCCATTAGAAAACTAACATTTTATTTACAAAAGAAATCTTTTTTTTTTTCTGGACGACTCGGAGCGAAATATTCTGAAAAGCAGCCAATAAGCATCCAGCGTCGGTGTGAACTCCTTTAATACTGTTTAAAAAGCATCTCCGGGAAATTCCTCAAGAAATCGGGTGAGAAAATGCCCAGAATACATTTCTGGAAATTCTAGGCAAAAAGGGCGTTTACTTTGAAGATATAAAATTATTTAGATTTATTTAGATTTTTTTTTATCACAACATAATTCCCATAGTTCCGTTTGTGTTGAGTTTCGATGACTTTATTATTATTCTAAAATGTGAAAAATAAAAATGAGTGAGATCAAAAGGTTTTTAAGGTCATGAGAAACTTTTGTCCGGTAGTGTAATTCACACTGAATCATGTGACAATAATACAAGCTAGTGTGATCCTACCTGGTACGCATTAAGGAACGTGTAGAAGCATATCGAGGGCAGTGTTTCTGGGCCTAGACGAAGTCTCTTGGCGGCCTCTTTCATGTACATGATTTTGTCCAGTTTGTCAGAGTCCTTTAGTTCTGGTAGAGGAATCCTTCCCATCAAGCAATACAATACAAACAAATTATTAGATGTACAATCAGTGCACTCTGTGTTGCTGTTAGTCTGCTTGAGATTTAATAATTCGAAGATTTATCATTGCATGTAATACAGCTAATGAAGTTGGAGTTCCAGTCACACCTGTTTTGTTGTGGTGCATTGGGGTCCTGCTTCTTGCTTTTCGAACCAATGCTGTCCTTCTTGGGTTTCTTCTTCTTGGGTTTGCCCTCTTCGTTCTCAGCCTCCTCGTCTTCGTCGTCGAGAGGGACCTCAATCTCTGGCTCCTTCAGCAAGCCATAGAACACCTACACAAAAACCACATGACCGCGGATTGTCAACAGAGACAAAAGACCTATCGCTTTAACCCAACTTCATGTAGGAATAATAATCCAGTGCAATTTAAGGTTCAACCACATAAAATGTGTCTTGGAGAATTGTGGTCTAGAACTAATTACATGTAAACTACATCTTTTTTTTAGATCATAATTTTAGTAAATATTTTTTAAACCAGAGTACGCACGCAAACACACACACAAAACACATCCCTACAGATGAATAATATTGCATAATAACAACAACATGGCATTCCATTTGCTCACCTTGGCTTTGTTGGCCTCCCGGCGGGCTTCTCCAGCCAGGCTGCCGGATGTGCTGTCGATCTGACTCTTGCTACGTGGCATGCCGTCGAAGATGTCGATGTAGAGGTGCTCCTGGATGATGTTCCAGATCTGGTTGTTCTGGCGCTCCTGAAGGTGGCGCTTCAGCAGCTGGTAAGAGTCGCGTGAAATGCGCAGCACGAAGCGACTCGTGCGGAAATCCAGCAGCGTCTCGTTACCCTTCATGTGCTCCTTCTTGGTGAGGCCTGAGAGCACACACAGATCATCCTTGTAGTAGCATTCCTGATCACCGCTGAACCTGAAACGGAGAGCTGAGATGAAGCATGGGAATTTCCTGACATAAATTCAATACATTAGCTAGAACACCGGTGAAAAATATTATCAAAAGCTTGGATACGATCAACGCCTCATCAACAGCGGCAATCATCAATAAAATTACTAACAACTAAGGTTATTTATTTGTAGTTTCCAGGCAGAGAAGCAGGTTGAAGAACTAGAAAAACAGTTGCTAATGAATTGCAGATGCAGGTTCTACATTAGAAACTTTTTTTAGATGAAGATAACAATCTTACGTTTCCCTTAGTCTGTATTATTTACACTGAACTACCTAATCCGCACACTATACACTCTTATATAACATTGGCTACCAGTTTTTAGTCAGTTTCTGGGCAACACTGCATGGGCCTGGGCAGACGATTTGTTATTTACTAGCTTGGTGGTTTGCCAAAACACTGACTTTACCTTTGATTACAGTGCATGTTCATCATGGTTAAGGTCAGGACACTGTGGTGACCAGTTCATACGTGAAAATGGGTTAGACCAAATATTTGACCAAACAATGACGTGTTTGATGACGCAACCAAATAGCCTAGCAACAAGATTGAGAATGTCACGACCTCGACCGGGGGGGGGGGGGGGGGGGGGGGCATGCACGAGCTGTGAACATGTGCATTTGTTTTGTTTCTGTAACGTCGCGAGATGTAAGGGGAGTAGAGTACGGAAGCAGACAAATCCTATATCTACTATAATACTCTGCGAGGTGTACAGGTACTCTGTATAGCGGTATATATCCCGAATATAATCAGCCTTATAGAACCAAATATAACCATTTTTGCACTCTTCACAATGCAATTTTTAGCTGTAGGCTACAGAGTGTTACATTCTTTCAGCAGTCAGTTATAGGCCTTACATCGGCTATTCAAGGGGGGCACAAAGATGACCACATCAAAATATATTTATTTTACTCATCTATTTATTTTAAGTTATATTGTGCCTTGTTGGTAGCCCATGCCTGCTGGAATGAAAAAAAAAATGTTCAGTGTTAAATAAATATTTTTAAATCGTAGTTTTTGAAATTGTTTTTTTTTTTCTTTGAAAAGCAAGACAAAATAGTAAAAAGCACATTTTGACTATTGAATTTATGCAATGGTGAAAAAAATGGCAAAATGAATAAGAAAAATGTGTTCGGTATTCAGCTTTAGGCCAAGTTTTTCCATTATATTCGGTTTCGGCCTCGGCCAAGAATTTTGATTTCGGTGCATTCCTAACCAAAATCCAATCTTTATGCTCACTAGCAAAACGAAGGTCGGTTTTATCTGTTTAGTCCCAATCCTGTACGCTCTCGTCGCATCGTGCGTGTGGAAATGCTCTCACTTTCACGACTACACACAGCCAGGAGTTCTACTGTTGTTGGGGTTTTGTTTTACGACGTGACTTCACCAAGCGTTTTAAAGATCTCCAATCACCATCGTGCAAGATTTTTACGACCACGTTTCGTCCTCAGAGTTCTACTCTCTTTCCAGGTTTTAATAAACATTGGACAGTTCCTCCCAATTCCAGTGATTTCAGCGATCTCCTTACATTTTTTTCCTTTGCTTGATGGAGGCCAATAATCTGCCCCGTCTGAAACACAGTATCATCTTTTCCACGACCACGCGATGCTTACTCCAACATGGTTGTTTAAGAAACGTGAAGCTACACACTACATCGGATAGAGTTATAAGAATTGTTGTCAACTGAAACATATTCATCACCGCAATCATCAGCCAAATCATAGGCTCTTCAGTATTTGCTTATTTAAATCTGAACAGTGACCTTTTTTGGGGGCCAGGCAGTGTAGACTCTCCATTCAGCATCCATTCGAACAGATGTCTATCTATAATCATCGACCCACCAGCTGAGAGTGTACATCCATTCACTAAGCAGAAAGATATTTTCGCATCAAAGTCATTGTGTATTCAAACAATTCAAGACTCACTTGTCGAAAAACGCCTTTGCTTCGTTTTCATGGTTGTTGTAAACCAGCTCCAGGTACATGTGAACAAAAAGCGGGTAGAAGAGCTGCGACAGCTCAGCCCTGTGGCAGTCCAGCACCGACTCGATGAACTTTTTTAGCCCGCTGTAGTACACCTGATACAACAAAGGATCCCCCTGCTGGCTGTATGCAGAGAGGACAACGCGGACATCTGGCTGGTCTTCTCCACCTGAAGCTGACACACAGATGAAGAGAAAAGCGTTGTTTTTTTTTTATTATTATTCTTTATTCTGATAATTGACCGAATTCCAGATTCACAGTCCATGCAAACTATGAGGGGTTGGACATGTCCAAAACAACTGTACTGCAGCAAGCCTTAGGATGGACTAATGTGAAACTGGGTATTGGAATCACTGGGTCAATACTGTGTTCGATCGTATTTTTCAATCTGATCCACTGATGCTGTGAAAGACCTTGCATTGATCATCTGAGACAAACTGAAGCCTTGTGTTTCGCATACGGTTGCAGTAATACGTTTACATCCACATTGCAGAATCTGAAAAATGTAACAAATAATAAGAGGAATCTTAAAAATTGCACTGTATTTATTTAGTACTGCCCCGAATACACTATTTCACACAACACATGTTTACACAGTCCACAAGATACAATAATAACTGAATTTACACCAATGATTGGTGTTATTTTGTTTAAAGATTTTTCTCATTTAGGGGCGCACGGTGGCTTAGTGGTTAGCACGTTCGCCTCACACCTCCAGGGTCCAGGGTTTGAGCCCCGCCGGGGCCATGTGTGTGCGGAGTTTGCATGTTCTCCCCGTG
>JAFFST010049882.1:175878-194376 GCA_022414735.1 Noturus placidus
GGCCGGGATTCGAACCACCAACCCTACGATTAGTGGACAACCCGCTCTACCAACTGAGCCACAGCCGCCCTTTAACATCTGCATCAGGTGGGAACACGGGCGTAACCATAGTATGGACGTTTGGGACACTTAGTTGTCCTTAGCCCAAATGTAGTGTAATGGAAGGAAATGCTGTGCAACTTTCCTCACTTTCACTCGCATTTATAACAGTCGTGAGGGTCCACGGCGAACTTGGGGGGGGGGGATGTGCACGTGAATGTAATGTTAAGTCAGAAACTGGAAGTGACGTTAGCCAAGCCTACTTCATGGGTGTGCAAATATCAACAGTTAATTGACGTTCTTAAGAACAAACCAAGCAATGGTATGATGCCTTCTATGCTAAGTTTAGGTTACCAACTATTTAGGTATCGATTTACTTACTGTCTGGGGAAAAAAAGCTTGTATGTTTTGCTGCACTTTTCTACGCTTGGCTGCATTCTCGATTTCTTACAGACTGAGCTGCTAAAATAGATCAACGAACTTGCGTTGAGTCTGGGCGAAACCAAGTGTACAATTTGAGGACACACGCACCGATTTTCCTTAACAAACGGAAATATATTAAAAAGGAATAGACATAGATGATAAAGACAGATCCGTTGACAGGGTTCATTAAAGGGGGATATGTAGAAACTATTTTGTACTGTATATTGGGGGGGCAGATTGGTATTTCCTCAACATTGGGGGGGACACCCCCCCCCCCCAAGAATGCGTAGTTGCGCTCATGGGTGGGAATGCGGTGCAAAGCGTCCCGGAGATGCGTTCTCAAACCACTCTCGGACCTTCTTCAATTGTGATCGCTGAAGTCTCGTACAATAAAAATGTCACGCTGTGTGTCTCGGCTGGCGTCTCGCAACACGTTTTATTAGACTGTACTGGTCTTAACCCCTTGATAAACCGTTTTTTTATTCAGTCAACACTCTTGGAAGGAATGTTTTACGAAGTCAGACGTAATGCGAGTTTTTAAGAAAAATTGATTTTAAAAACCTTATATAGGGTTTCTTAGACATTTCTCGCGTTGAAAATGGGCATAAAAGCTGGCATGGCGTTAAAACACAAACAAACAAACTGTCTCAGCTCATGTCTTGTAATCGTGTTAGCTGACGTGGGTGCGAATCAGTTGTACAATTATTATCTAACAGATTGACCAGAAATCCTGACTGGAACGAGTTGAAGCGTTCTAACCAACCCAAACCATGGATTCCGAGTCCCGGTTTAGGGTCCAGAAACCAAAAAATCATAAATCTACAATGGCTGGACACATCAGGAGATGAAGATCTGGTCAATCTGTTTTCCTGTTAGAAATTGATTCTACACAAAACCATGTTATCATTGTGCAATATATTGGCATGAATTGGTGAACATGTTTGTCCATTGTGAGCAGGTTTGCCTCGCATCTCCTGGGGTGGGGGATTCAATTCCTGTCTCTTCCTGGTGTTTGCACGCTCTACCCGTGCTTCAAGGGTTTCCTCTCCTAGTCCGAAGACATGCACTGTAGGTTGATTTTGGCAATTCCAAATTGTCTGTGAGTGTGTGTGAGATTATGCCCTGCGATGGGTTGGCACCCTGTCCAAAGTGTCCCACAATTTGTGCCCCGTGACCTTTTAGGATAGGCTCCAAGTTCCCTGAGAACCTATATAGAATATTCGGTTTGGGAAAGGGATGGATGTTTTTTTTCCCCATGAGGATTGGGCCAACGCCATTGTGTGTGTACAGTAGATCTATCTAGAATGCCCCGTGAGAACGCTCAGGGGTTTCTCATTCGTCTCGTTTGCATCTTGCGTGCTCCAATATCAGTATTACAACGATTAAAACAATATCAACAGCAACAAACTCTATAACACGCATCCCTGAAACATATTCACAGATCGCGCTGGTGCAGGATAACAGCTCGAGCTCCTTAGGGATTTCTGACTGGTGTCCGGTTGCTTGGAGAGAGTAGGGATTGGCTGTGTAGTGAGCTACTCTACTGCACTAAAGCATTTCTGCAGCCATAATGTGGATTAGGAGATGTAGAAATAATTGATTTTACATTTTATACGCTGTGTATATAGAGTGGGGAGGGTGGTGTATCAGAGTGCGGTTCCTCGTTGGATGAACTGTGTACAACTTTCTGTCCTGAACATGTAACCTTGTGTCATCATTTTAGGAAGAACAGGACACAGGGTCATTGGCTTCTTCCCAGCTAGCCTTCAAATCCTGTCCTAGTGCCCTTGTAGTAGGATACATGGCATAGTACATGCGACATGTGAAGATGCTTGATTTCCAGGCTCGGCGTTAAAGCGCGCTTATTATGGTTTTGAAACGTGCCTAATTTTGTTTTAAAGGTCTCCTACAATAGATTTAAATGCATCCAAGGTCAAAAACATGTTAATGTCTTCATAATGTAGATTGTAGCATTACCCTTCTCTCCCCCCCCCTTCCCCCCAACTGTCAAAAACAACTCGAGGATTCATTCTAAACTCCTCCTTTCAGAGCACATGCTCTGCTCTGATTGGTCAGATGTCCCAGTCTGTTGTGATTGGTTTACTGCTGTCAGCAAGCTGATGTTCTAAGCTGATTTTCACTTTTGGAAATGGCCATACCTTTTTAAACGTGTAAAGTTGCTTTATATATATGTATGTATGTGTATAAAAACACAATTTCTGTCTCCAGTATCCAAAAAGCAGGCCTGAACCGAGTCCTTAAAGTACTGTAGCAAAGCTGAAAAATGCAGCCAATTAAACAAACGTATATACACACCGTGAAGTCAGGTGAAGTGGATAACATTTGATGATCTTGTTACAATGGATCGAGCATCTGTGGGATGTTCTGGACAAACAAGTCCGATCCATGGAGGCCCCACCTCACAACTTACAGGACTTAAAGGATCTTCTGCTAATGTCTTGATGCCGGATACCTCCATGCCTCGATGGGTCGGAGCTGTTTTGGTGGTACAAGGGTGACCTACAAATATTAAGCAGGTGGTTTTAATGTTCTGGCTGATCAGCGCATGTAACTACACGGTGAGAAACGTTAGCTCAGACAGTTCTGAGAACTCTCAGATGTTCATAGGTCTGATTAGTGAACTGATAGGCATGGTTCGACGAAAACCGTATGGGCAGAAAAGTATACACTTAATTTTCCCATGCTTAATTCAAAACACGTCTCATCTGTTCGTGGGCATTTGTCAACCGTAAAAACATGAAGCACCACTACCAAACAAAGCACAACCACTTTAAATGCTTTCGTGTTAAACGCTAACCAAGCTATCCAGAGCCTTGATAAGAATGTTACCTCAATGCCCCAACCCTAATAACGCTATTGCAGTATGGAGACATACTTCACACACTGGTCAGCATTTTTCTTGAGTGATTCTAATATGCACGTTATAAGCCCACTGTCTCCTAGGTTTAAAGTTTAGCGTGATTATAATTTGCAGTTGCAGTCGACTGGAAATGCTGCCCTGCTCCGCTTTGCACTCCTGACAGAGATGACATGCAGGCAGACTCTGCACGTGGTTTGGAATAATGCAGAAATCCCACTGATCTTTATTACGGCTCAATCAGCCTCCTCTGATACAGCGTTTGTTGCCGGCTGTCGCAGGTTCATCAGCAGATCAGTGTTCTCTTTCAGCTGTAATGTTGTGTGGAAAGGAGGAACGACTGCCAAAGCTGTTGCGTTCGATAGAGTGGATCTAAACATCTCCCGTTTCTACTGGAAAAGCTTTTCCTTATAAAACTGGTCAGGGGGACGCACCGTATGAGCGTGGTCAGACATGCTAGTTACCAAACCCATGCCTTGTTGCTTTAGACTAGGTATCACGGGTAGATCCATCTTGGCGTTTCAGATCCGAACATGTCGAATCGGCCTGTGATAAATGCATTCTAGTTATATGTAATTAACTAGTAGGGTTACTTGTAGTACAAAACCCTGCAATCTTCAAATGTCCAGTTTTGCTGAGCCCCTGTCCTCTTCTTGGCTCAGAAGTGTGGAGGTCTTCTGCTGTTGAAGCTCATATACCTCAAGGGTGAAGGGAATCGCAGAAACGAACGCAAAATCCAAGCAATTTTTTAAAAATTCCACAGATTTGGACCAAGACACATCATGAGACGTCATCACAACACTCATTCAGCCAGACCCTCTTCGATTCACGTGAGCCGAACACGAGTACAGCTAAAAGGTCTCATTTACCAGCAAACATCACTGCAAAAGACCGGGTGAAACTATTTCGTGCAATAGCAATTTGCCAATTCAAGTAGTTTTCTGCGAAAAAAGCACCAAAAATTTTCATTGCAAGTTTTACAGCAAAATCGGTCACAAAAGAAACTCTGTGAAATCCTGTACAGACCGTTGAGGTTTGGCATGTTGTTGGTTCTGAGATGCTTTTCTGCTCACCGTGGTTGTAAAGAGTGCTTATGAGTTCCCTCTTTGCCTTCCTGTCTGTTCGAACCAGTCTGAACATTCTCCTCTCGCATCTCTCATCAACAAGGTGTTTCTGCCTGCAGAACTGGATGATTTTTTTTTTTATATAAAGATTGAACCTATACTGTGACCCTTGAGTAGCACCTCATGCACCTCTCTGGTACTAGCGTACTGGAAGCTCCTGGTCCATCCTGCTCTCCTGGACCTGCGTGGGCTGTCTCGGGTGTCCTGCCTCTGGATTGGCTCCAATTCCAGATTGCTGGGACTATGGCTTCTTCTGAGCCATGCAGATTTCATGTAAATCAATAATTATCTCTTTCAGAATATCTGTTTTTACCCAGATGAGGATGGGTTCCCTTCTGAGTCTGGTTCCTCTCAAGGTTTCTTCCTCTTAAACATCTTAGGGCGTGTTTCCTTGCCACTGTCGCCACTCAGTGGCTTGCTCAGTTGGGATAAATTCGCACCTTTAATATCTGTTTATCGTGTTTATATTTGAGTAAAGCTGCTTTGAGACAATGTCTGTTGTAAAAAATAAAATCTAATTGAATTGGTTTCCTGCAAGCAAACGTGCCCTAACAGATGTCGGATTAGACAAATCCGACATCGGTGACATCATTTGTGTGAAACTGTGCTTCGAAAAGCCAATAAAATGGTTATATGTCGTACCTGACTGATGCATTTTGTTGGGTAAGCAAGACAATGCTAATTTCAGGCCTTGTTACAGTTCTGAGTGAAAGAGACCGATGTAGGGAGGAATTTTATGAAAATGACACTTGAACAGGTGATGATATGGTAAAAGAGAAACACATTGAGCTCACATATGGTATTAGGTAGTGTGTGTTGCGCCACCTGGACTCGTCTTTCAACATCACCAGCGCTTAAAAAGAGCCTCCAGTGGTCTTAAATCACATACTTATGCACTCTTGGACTATTCTTGAATGAATGCAACTGTCTAACATGTTCCCACTTGATATTTGTAAAATCCACCCTGAGGATGAAATGTGTTTACTGAGAAAATGAAGTGTGGACCAGAGTATGCTTCTAGCATCAAACCTGTCTTAGTGTGCACACCAAAGCAGCAAGAATTTGTAAGTTCTTCCATTTTAAATCTAAAATTATAATCGGTAATGAACTAGGGACATCAGAGACAAAATATACGAGACCATATATATATATATATATATTATGGGAAACTTAAACATTTTTCCAATACACGATATGTACGATCATGTACACTGACTGTACACCGTATTAGGAATACTTGTACACCTGTACATCATCTGATCAGCCATGTGACTGCAGCACATTCATAAAATCCGAGAGATAAACGTCAAGAGCTTCGGTTAATGTTCACATCAAACATCAGAATGGGGAAAAAGTGTGATCTCTGTGACTTGAACCGTGGCATGTGCAGTTGCAATCAAAATTAGTCAACCCCCATTGCAAATCAGGCTTATTGTCAAAATGTACGGACTTTCAGCTGAACAAATCAAACGAAAGCAATTGAGTTAGTTCAACACGATTAATGCTTCAAGTGGCTTTCCCAAATTCAACTGAACGTACAACTTATGACTTCTCCAGTTGCAAAATTATTCAAGCCCCTGAATAGAATCGCTCTACAACAGCAGAAATCTGCAAAACAGGTGCTGTCTCAAGCACACCTGATGCAATAGGGGTTTAATCATTTTGATTGCAACTGTATGTTTGTGCCAGATGGGCTGGTTTAACTGTTTCAGAAGCTGCGGATCTCCTGGGATTTTCACACACAACATTGTCTAGAGTTTATACAGAACGGTGTTTAAAAGAAAAAAGAAACTCTCTTCACAACCATGGTGAGCAGAAAAGCATCTCAGGACTTGCCACATGTAGAACCTCGGGCTACAAGAGACATTGAACATTTGAAAATTGGGGGAAAAAAAGTAGTTGAGGTGATGTTTCCAATCTTCACCTGTCCAGTTCCAGTGACCCTGTGTCCACTGCACCCTCAGATTGTTCCTCAGGTGGTAGAGCGGGTTGTTCACTCATCCTCGATGGGTTGGCAGTTTGATTCCCAGCCCACGTTACTCCACATGCCGAGGTGTCCTTGGGCAAGATACTGAACCACAAGTTGCTCCTGATGGCAAGTTTGTACCTTGTACAGCAGCTCTGCTACCATTGGTGTGAGTGAATGAGAACCAGTGTAAAGCGCTTTGTAGATCCGCTAAGGTGAAAATTGCGCTATATAAGTGCAGACCATTTACCATCCCTCTTCCTTTGCTGAGAAGAGTGGAAACTGATGTGCTGCTGCTGATCTGCTTTTTTTCCTGTATTGTTGCCCATTGATATGTTGTACGTTCTGAGATGCTTTCCAGCTCACCACGGTTGTAAAGAGAGGTTATTCGGGGTACTGTAGCTTTCCTGTCTACTCTGAACAGTCTGGCCATTTTCCTCTGACCTCTTCAAGAGGTTTTCTCCTACAGAATTGCTGCTTGCTGAATGTTTTTTGTTTTTTGTTGTGTAAAGACTAGAGCGCAGGAAAATTCCAGGAGATAAGCAGTTACTTGATACTCAAACCAGCCCAGTCAAAGTCCCTGAGATCACACTTTTTTTCCCCATTCTGATGTTTCATGGCACAGCTCTTGATTTGTATCTGCATGATTTCATGCGTTGTGCTGCTGCCACATGATTGGCCGATTGGATAACTGCATGCATAAGCAGGTGTTCCTATTAAAGTGGCTGGGAGTCTAGAGGTTTGCTAAAAAACGTCCAGCAAAACAGTCACCTTGCATTTAAAAAAAAAAAAAAAAAAAAAAAAGTGAAACCACAGAGGATATTTTTAATTATATTTTTAATTCATTTCTGAAAAAATTTGCTACTGGTAAAGGGGGTCAGTAAACATTTCTGTACCAAATTCTAACATCAAATCAGCTGCGTCCAATCAGTTTGTAGATTAAAAAAAAAAAAAATTATATATACACACACTATCATATTGCTCGGCTGATAATGAACTCCAAATTAATTTACTTCAACTCGTGAGGGTTTTTTCGGGAATACGGTGTGCGTCAGTCGCAACTTTTCAATCACCATCTCGAGAAGAGTACAGTGTACCGTGTATATAATGTAGTATAAACAGACCATCAAACTGATCGATAGTAGAATACACACATGCTCTCTCTTTAAATTCCTTATTTAACCCTCGCCTCTTTAAGTGAGCCACCTTGAAGCAGGCGTTCTTAAACTAGGTGCGGCTTAACCAGCTGGAGGTGTGTGACGCCTGCTGCCACATTTGGGAGGCAGCGCATGTTCAGACATGCTCGTTCAGATCTCGTGTACTTGTGTCGGGAGGCTGAGTTTCCTATATACATTTCTTTGTGGATTGTATCAGTAGTCCTTAATGCAAAATACCACTGTGTGTAAATCCATTAGAGGTAAGTTATGCTCATTTTGGAGTGTGTGTGTGTGTGTGTGTGTATTGTAGGTGAACCCAAGTGTGTATGTGAGCGTGATCACTTCTTAACCTGATCTGATCTTTTTCTGTTGTAAATGTCACAGGTGAAGTAAAGAGGCACAGTAATTCTAGACTTAAAATCCAATCGTATGGATGCAGAAATGGGGTGGGGGGGTGTGTGTACGTGCAATAGAATGCGTGGGTGTGTACTCTGACCCCTCACATGACTCCGCTCAGCTGATGCCCAGTGCTCTTTGTCCCCTGCCTTACCTATACGTGTGCACACAGGAAATGAAATGTAAGCTCCTTAGAGAGAAATGAATAGCACAGTGTGCTCTCTTGTTTAAAACAAACAAAAAACATTAATCAAGTTAGACCTTTAATTCTTGCATGGTGTTTATTAAAATCCTCCTTGAGCTCTTTTGAGAAGTATGAATGATCTCTGCTAGTTTGCATTCTCTCGGCCTCACGTGAGGTCTTTACATTCTCGGGCTGGTCCGACCAGTTCTGAATTTTTATGCTAGGTGTGTGTATGTGCTAGAGAGATTCCATTTCTGTCGCAGTTGGTCCTCGGTAACACATTAAGCTTAAAGGGTTTCAAGTGTTCTCTTTCTTACATCGAAATGACCAATGGATCATGTAGAAGTTAGCGTAAAATCAGCGTCATAGCCTGTCCGGCTACGTGTTACTGAGTCGCTCAGCCGATCGGATTAATCGCGTTTAAGGAGCTAAGAGACGATGGGGAGTGAAGAGTGCAAGTGTGAAGACAAAGGTGGGTTGTCTGCTTAAGTTAATATTATTATTCCAAAGAAATGCAACATTGGATTGGATATCTATGTATAGAACGATTTGATTTATTTCTGCGTGGATGCGAGATGACTGCCGTGCCTATCGTGGCTGCTGGGAGCGTCATTTGTGCACATCCTCAGAAAATAACTATGCATCCAGATACCAGTGTGAATAGTAGATCAGTATGGTCATGTGATAGTGTCCACAATCAACTAAGCAAACTGTCATTGTGCCTCGAGTCGCATACCTGTGTAGTATTTTAGTTATCGAGTATGAACACTAAGCGTTTTCTGTTGTTGGAGTTTGAAAAACTCCTTTAAACCCACTGCAAGCTCTGTTCTGCATACCATACTTCTGAAATTATAATTTTTTTTTTTAGATTAGTAGATACTTTTAAGTGTGAGCTTAGTTTTTGATTTTCCACTCATGACGGCAATCATGACCACTTTCAAAATTCTAAACTTCTGAAGAGAATCCGAGCTCATCGGTCTGTCGCCCGACCTGGAAACCAGACGGACAGGAGCGTCGGGGCTCTGATGTCTAAACCGACTTCGAGTCATTCTGAGCCCAAAAATGTAAATAATTCTACCCTACAGTGCTGGGAAAGTCTGGGTTTTATTCAGAAACACCGTTTC
The DNA here is from genome assembly GCA_022414735.1 of Noturus placidus. NCBI lineage: Eukaryota > Metazoa > Chordata > Actinopteri > Siluriformes > Ictaluridae > Noturus > Noturus placidus. The sequence goes on from JAFFST010049882.1 coordinate 185,170, forward strand.
TGCACTGTTTTAGTCTAGCTAGTGTATTCATTTTCACTCGATGATTTGGTTAAATGCATGACTACATTTTATATTAGCAGTAAAGTCATAGTGCTGTATGGAGTTTTGCTCAGTTTTGTCACTGTTGTCATTGCCAGAGCCATATCTCCCAGCAGTTCTCGCCTGGTTTATCACTGAAGCTAAGCAGGGTTGAGCCTGGATAGTACCTGGTTGGGAGAACCCCTTGGGTAAGTGGTATTAGTGAGTAACGGGGACATTATAGTGTCAAAACAGCACTGTCTTTTGGATGGGATGTTAAGCCGAGGTCTTGACTCTCTGTGGTCATTAAAAATCCCAGGACACTTCTTATAAAGAGTAGGTGTATAACCCCAGTGTCCTGAAATTCCCCTGATTGGCCCTTATGTTAACTCCTTAATAATCCACATCTCTGAATTGGCTACATCTCTCCTCTCCACTAATAACTGGTGTTTGGTGGGCGTTCTGGCGCTCTATGGCTGCCAGGTGGATGCTACACACTAGTGGTGGTTGAGGAGATCATCCTACTCCGATCCCCCCCATTTAATGTGAAGTGCTTTGAGTGTCTAGAAAAGCGCTTATATAAGTGTAACTAACTGTTCCTCCATATCATCGGAAGCTCGTCTAGCGTCTGTTCAACAACACTGACAAATATTCGAACACCACTGATACTCGACAGCTTGATGCGTCAGTGCTCTTAGAAAGAGCGATTTTTGAGCTCTCGCACAGAGGTGAAACTGTACAGATGTTGCGGCAGTTGTTGTAGGTGACATTACAGATTCATTTCTCTTCAGTAAAGCGCTGCTTCTTGATCAGGGTCGTAGCGAATCGCTCACACAGCTGCTTCCTCATGCATCAGCTTTTTTTTTAAAGGACAGGCTACCAGGCATGGCAGACATCCTCCATTTCAGACTGGACATTTCCTTCAAGGAAGCGGAGATATGTCTGGGGCAAAAGGAGCAAGTGAGCAAGAACCAGAAAGGCTGTGGAAGTCTCCGCTCCGCTCTACTCTGCTGTAGTGGTGGAACTTTTCTCTGCATTGCAGCTGATATTTCTTCTTCATAAACTTTGTTCACTGAACTGTTGCTCGAACATGTATTTATTTTTTGTCCTATTACAGTGCTTCCGTAACTGCGTAACATGGTGCTGTACTGCCTCCACTATATATATTATATATTTATTCATTTAGCAGACGCTTTTATCCAAAGCGACTTACAAATGAGAGCACACTCACACACCAATGGTAGCAGAGCTGCATGCAAGGTGCTAGCTTGCCATTGGGGGCAACTTAGGGTTCAGTGTCTTGCCCAAGGACACTTCGGCATGGGATCACCCGGGCCGGGATTCGAACCGCCAACCCCACGATTAGTGGATAACCCGCTCTACCGACTGAGCCACAGCGCCCTATATGTGGACGTGTTGCCCTATATGTGGACGTGTTGCATGCACAAGAGATGCACCAAATGACCATGTGATGCACGTGCCGGCCATCTTGCATATGTGTACACATGGCTAACAAGTATATATCGGCATTTAGTGCAATAAAACATTCATGGTGTACTGTTATTGGAAGATGATCAGCTATTACTCCTTAACAGAGCGTTAGTGACGTGTATATCACGGGTATATAGCGGTGCTACAACTACAGTCGAGTGTAAAAGTGAGCATCCCTTGTGGCCTTTGAGTAGGTGGGAAAAGAAAAACAATGGTCTCCACTTGTGTAGCGCTTTATTTTTTTTTAACCTTAGAGGTTGTACAAAGCACTTTACATGGTGTCTCATTCAACCACTCCCACCCTTTTTTCTTATATCACACACGAATACAGCCCCCCCCCCCTCCAAATGAGTATCATTTATTTTTTTTCCCAGTATTAATATATTAACGTATGATTTGACCATTTTTGTAACCTGTACTAATGAAGGATCACCTGTAAAATCCTGTTGCGATTGATGATCTCTTTTTGTCGTCGTCATTCAGCCCTAAGGGTGTACACACTGCACATTTATCATTAATCATCAGGATTACTCCACAGATATTGCCAGGGGAAAAATGAGCAATTGTTTGAACTCGACTCAACTACAATTGTGGCATCACCAGCACTGACATGCGGTGTAACGTTTCCGGACTTTTCTTGTCCTCATAAGGAGACTCCGGTAGTGATCACATGCTTATTCATAGCACCGGAGCGATCGGCCTACGTCGTAAGCAAGCGATCCTCCCTGCCGGAGTGTGCGCACGCACGTGTGTGCGCGTGTCAGTCTTGAGGAATGTGGAAGTGGAAAGATTGTCTCCGTATGACTCACTCAAAATCTGAGTAGCAATGACGAGTAACTTCATTGGAGCCCGGACGGGGGATTGGGTGCTCTGATGGATCACACACGTACTTCCTGTCCCTTTGGGCAGCAGCAGTTTTTTCTGCCTTGTAGGTGCCAGTAAATTGTCTTGCGGATATTCCACAACATTAAATGTAACTGTAAATGTTTATACTTTAAGTATTTAGTCATAAATGGTTATAAACCATGCCGTCATTCATTAATAAATCAATACATTGTTTAAAAAAAAAAAAAAAAAAAAAAGGGGGTGAGAGTGAACCCGCTGTGTGTCCGGCTGCATCACATGACCCTTCATTGATTCTTTTCCTGTTATAAACGTATGTAGTATTGTTGAACAAACGTTTTCCTATTTTTGGAATTTTAAAAACCTCATGTCTTCTTCAAACCTACTGAAAGCTCCGTTTTACATGCCATTCTTCTGAAATTTCTAGACATTCTGAAATTCGTTGACAACGATTTTCAAAAAATCGAAAACCATAAATGTTTTCGATTTTTTTTGAAAATCGTTGTCAACGAATCTCATTATCGATTAGTCGGTCTGCACGTTTACTCACCGTGTTACTTCTGTTCCGAAAACACGTATCAGAGAGTACAGACCAAAGTTGTGTCCCGAATGATGTACTATCTACTATGTATTTTATGTATTTTACCGTCTATTGTATGACTTTTAGAAGGGCAGTATCACCTGAAATTCAGCATTAATGTTGTTTTTTTTTTTTTTTTTTTGCGATGGAACATGACCTCAAACGCTGGTAATGTGACGTCTCAAGCTTTAGCAGAATCCCCAGAGTCAACGAAAATGACTTTCTTCAGTTTACTGTTTGTCAACCTTAGCTTTTATGTCCAATATGACCTCAGTCACCATCAGACGGAGACAAAATTGTGAAGTGACCGCGGATAAAAGGCTGCGCTCCGAGCACAGGGAAAGTGAGATTGTATTCTTAATTATCCATTTAAGACTGTAGTTTAATTATCAGTGCTTTTTTTGTGCCTCCATAAAAAGATGCAGAAATATATGAACATATAAATATAATGCTTTAGTCTGAAGTTGTTTGTAACACAAATAAAATGGTATTGAAAGTGTCCCCCCCCCCCCCATTCGATTCATTGATAATTGAAAAATAATCGCCCAATTTAAGTGCTTATGGAAAATCTTCGTTAATAGCAGCCCTAAAATTTTTTTTATACAAAAAATAAAACTTCAGAATGTACTGAAAATAAGCAAATTCAGGGCGGTAAGAGCACACCCGTCAGGCTGCATCACATGACCCTGTCATTGCTTATTTTCCTAGAACAGCGCACCTCATCGTGTTTTATTCCTTGCATACGTTAACCTTGAATTGATTCAAAGCAACCTGCTCGGGCAGGAATGTGATTATATCGTGGGAAATGGACACACTTACAAAGAGACTACTGCTAACAGCTTATTAGATTGAAAAGAGTCACATGACTTATTTTAGTGAAATAATTCAAAGCGTATTTCATCTTTTGGATTTGATATTTATTCCGCACCTGATTGTGTGCTGCATTTGATGTCATGGATCGTTTCTGATCTCTTGTGCATCGTGGATGGAAAAGAGAGTAACCTTGAAATCCGATTGATTCTTGCCATGCTGTGTGAGGCTTTATTATGCGAATTGATTAAACGCAACTGGAAAAGGCCATAAAACAATTTACGCTCTTTTGTGGACGTGACCCCGTAGAAACCCAGAAGCTAAATGTAGTATTAGTGGGCCACACAGAAACACTAACAGAAGTTGACATCTTTATCTTTAACACCATTCTGTTTTTACGTTGATCTGAGGTTTGTTTGTTTGATTGATTGTTTGTTTGTTTTTCCTTAAATCCATGCATGGTGTGTTTTTGGTACACTTCGTTATAAATGTTATCTTTGCTCATCGCGTGATGCAACACTAAGATGTTGTGACTAAGATGACCCTGTCCCCACCCACAGGTCTCGAGGGCACACCGAATGGTTTGATGAGTATGAAATATGATATAACTCGTATTTACATTTATTCATTTAGCAGACAATTTTATCCAAAGCGACTTACAAATGACACACACTCACACACCAATGGTAGCAGAGCTGCAAGCAAGGTGCTAGCTTGCCATCGGGGGAAACTTAGGGTTCAGTGTCTTGCCCAAGGACACTTCAGCATGGGATCACCCGGGCCGGGATTCGAACCACCAACCCTACGATTAGTGGATTAGTGGACAACCTGCTCTACCGATTGTGGCTCATATGTCATGGCCTTCACAGTTAAAGGATCCTACGCTAATTAAACACCCATTAGAGTAGGGTCGCACAAGGTATTGAAGATTTGAAATCTTTTCAACACTTCTGTAATGATTAATACTTTCAATACAACATTTTTAATAAGCCAATACTAGTCTGGTGAGTTTTGCTGATGGGCGAAATACACCGTTTATGCTCCTTAAACTCAAACGGGCAAGGTCCAGCAGCGTTAAGGAAAAGTTTCAGGCCCTAAACTTCAGCTCAAAGAAATATGGCTAATAATTTTTTTAACCTTGAATTCAGGAAATTAACCGACGTGATGTAAGAACAGTGTACAAGCGTTGTTATTAAACTCTCCAGTCAAAAAAAAACCACAAGCAACTTGCTGAGAAATCTAGCATGGACCTCCAAACGGTGTAATGTGGGATTAATTCCCGCTTATGATGAACTGCTTTTCCTTGTAGAGACTCTAGTTTGCCAAACTATTCATCAAATTTGCACGATCTCCCTCCACTCACTTTGCATTTCTGCGCAATTTTTACCTTTCGAACGGTGAAATTGTGTCATATCGTACAGGGCTTCTGCTATATCTAACATGGTAAGTGCATGGGTCTGGAGAGATGATCGCAATAAGCCCCGAGTCCCAATTTGTCAGTACTACGCATCTCAAAATATAATGAAACTGCTTTTGATTTATTTCGTCACTTAACTGACTTTTCATTTAACTTATTAGGAGCTTTGTATTCGTTACTGCAATGTTAGGCAATGTATTGGTATCAAAACAGCAATTGAGGGAATATTTGTGTAAGAACATTGTTCATCCCTCGAGTACAGTTCCAGACTTGTAGAATCTGAGCGTTGAAGCTGTTCTGGCAGCTCGTGGTGGCTGAACATCTTACTAAGAGCCTTTGCTTTAATTTGTCACCCATCTGTAGAAAGAATGAAAAATGTCTGACTCATAAAAGCCACTTGCTTCATTTTCACCTCATGCGGTCAATGTTCCTGCTCGTGCTGCTTTAACCTGTTCTCTTTCCGCTTTTTTGTCTCTCTGCAGTTTTCCTCAGGTGACCGATCTACACAATGACATGTTCTGAAATGTATTTCTCTATTAATGATGCCAGTCGAAGCAGACTGTGCTCTGTGAAAATGTAAAGAGGGGGGATTACTTCATTTTCCTACGATACAAGCAATCTGATAAAACATCAGCTTGGTGCTCGCAGAGGCGAGGCGCATTGAGCTTGCAGAGCTAAAGTTAGCTAAATTTACCTTGGCTCATTTACATGGAAGACCTTAAATATAAAACTCCGTAAGAGTTGGTAATTGCTATTGGCACACCAGCACAACCAGAGCTAAATAAAATGTGCCATGCTGCTCTTGATTGCTAAGCAGATCACTCATTTCAGTATAAGTATCGGTATTGAGGAGTACCAAAAACATATCCTCATACTTGCACTCGTTCTAAAAAAAAATAAATAAAATGTCATCCTTGTTTATTAATTTTGGCATCACGTGTAAAAATGTAATTCTGCGAGCATATCTACAGACAAGCTGAGGCTATAGCCTAATTTGTGCCGCTTTACTGGAGCCCCTCTGTGTGTTTGTCAGAGAGAGTCGAAGAGAAATAAGTACTAATGGTACAGTGAAATATTCGTGCTGCCACAGGGTAAGAATTCTGAAACCTCCCATACATTTTGGAAGGCATCTCTGCAGCTATTATAGGCATTTTTTTTAAGCATGTACAAGGTCTGAGTATTTTTCATCCTTCTTACATTGTGTAGTCTCCAGGAAACCTTTAGCAGCGGCTGCTGTGTGTCCCGAATTGAACCTTCCCTCATTTCCAGAACACTGATCCAGGCTCAGCTCGCATCAGCACATGCTGCTCGGTTCATTAGTAAAATGCAAAACCTGATCCCAGATTATCATGCGACCGGAGATTCACTTCCTAGATGTGTGCTGTCTCGAGGAGGGAATATGTGCCAGCACGGCTGCGAGTGCAGGTGTGAACGTCTCATTACGCGTCTCACTCCTGATTACCGAGCGTCCCAATTTTCACCTTGTCAAACTCTCGCTTGGTTAAAAACTTGTTTAAAGGGATGAAAGCAACACCAAAAACATTGATTTGGAACGAATTCATGTGACTCATTTGAATTCTTTACCCAGAAGTACTCCTGCGTGTAGTAGCACTTCACCTGATTTAGCCCCTGAGTGGAGCTGTGTAATGGATTAATGGTTGTGTTTGAGCTGTTGTGTTAAAATGGCAAAATCATGCCCTGTGGTCAGTAGTAATGATGCGCTTCCTAATCTCCCTCACATCAATCTTTGAATGGTTTCTCTTTTCAGGAGATAAGGATGGCAGTAAGGTGACGACGGTCGGCGCGACCCCTGGCCAAGGTCCTGATCGGCCTCAGGAGGTCAGCTACACGGACACTAAGGTCATCGGAAACGGCTCGTTCGGTGTGGTTTACCAGGCCAAGCTGTGCGACACTGGGGAACTGGTGGCCATCAAGAAAGTCCTGCAAGACAAGAGGTTTAAAGTAAGGATGGAGTCCTGTCTGTTTTTGGTGTGGAGTATTCTAAAGTTTTTTGTCCTGATTACCCGTGCTGAGTCCTCATCAGTTCCCTTACCTGCCTAAAAAAATATACTGTTCCTTATATAGCCTGATATTTTGAGGAAATGCAAGAACCATGAGTAAAGAGCAGTACATAAGTATGGTACAATAAGCAGCAGATTACTAAAATGTGGAACATGACCGTATGAGTGTTATGATGTATGTTCCTGTTAGCACCCCAAAGTTTGGGGGGGTTTTTTTTTGGGTTTTTTTTTTTTTTTTTTTTTTTTAATCGCAAGAATTTGCCATAGATTGCTAATTTTAATATATTGATAAACACGTTAGTTTTATCTGTTTACAGTTACATTTAATGTGAAATATCCACAAGATGTTCGCTCCGGTTATAGTAGCTTACGTTATGAGCTCTGTAAACAGTATCACCAGTTTCTAGATTCTCTCGAGTTATTAATGCAAAATTGTGAGAAACCGGAAATGGCGAAGTCTGTCCTGAAGACTTTCATCTGATGGTTTGAAAGCACTGACTCTGGCGACTCCTTACAGAAAGTTTCACCTTATCAAGGTTTATACGTTCCTCTGGAGTGTCCGCCTGCGAGTTAATCCTTTCTGTAGAAACGATACTGCTTTCATTCATTTCATTTCTCAGCTCTCATTCCTGTGATGGTGGGACTGGCATTAATATTAATCTATTGTTCATGTTACAGCCACAACTACTGGCTGTGCTGTGCGAGGAAAATTATACACACATTACGCACTGGTACTAAAAATAACAATGACTACGTTTAATAATCCAGCTATTATCATTTTCGGAAATCAGAAACATTCTTCTTATAGCCGAGTGATTAGATCAGACGTTAGTCACGTCTTCTCCTGTGTACTGAAAATGCACCAGGACACTTGGGCAATTGCTCAAATTAGACGACCTGTGTGGATATCAGGGCTGTCAATGTGCTTCAGTGAGTTAATCAAGAATTAATCAAGAGTTTTTGTTTTTTCCCCCCACCAATGCAGAATCGTGAGCTTCAGATCATGAGGAAGCTGGACCACTGCAACATTGTACGTCTCCGATATTTCTTCTACTCCAGCGGGGATAAGGTGGGTCCCTTTTTTTTTTTTTTTTTGCTGTCTTACCTCTTTTGTAATATTTAGTTTTAGTTGAAGAATAAATTTAGTTTAGAATAAATAAATAAAAACAAAATAGAGGAGAGTATGACACTATGGTTCTCTGGAGAGCCGTGTAAGACTACAGATGCCAGAGTGTCATTTTGAAAATGAGTTTCAGTGGACCTTGAACCTCTTTCAGCACTAGTATGCTATGCATTTTATTTGCACAGTCAACACGTGTTTAACCTTTTGAGAGTGGTCACGTAGTAGTACTACAACATGTAGAAGTCCAATGTCCAACAAACAGGAAGTCTTTCAATGCAGTTTCCGATTCTGTATGAACGGTTTACATGTATCCTAAACCAGGCAATCTGAAATCCGATACACGAGTTACGAGCAAGCCAGGAACGAGGTTTAGTGTCGGTGTTACTATAACAAGTAGAAATAAATGTTTGTGAGTCCGGTCAGTAAGGTCAGCTATGTATTCACAGTTTGTATTGGGGGTGGGGATGTGTGTGTGTGTGGGGGGGTTTCTGTTAGTTTGTTTATTGCTTTTAAAATTTCACAGACAGAACAACCCAAAACCAAACAAATGTGGTGTGTTTGTGTGTGTTTTTATACATGTATATGTGTGTATACATGTATATGTGTGTATACATGTATACGTGTGTGTGTGTGTATGTATGTAAGGCATATTGAGACAATCATTATAAACTCTATATATTCATAATAAATCATTATGAATATATACACATATTACATATGTACACACATGTACGTATGTAATATACATACACACATCTATCTATCTCTATGTATGTATGTGTGTGTGTGTGGTGTGTGTGTGTGTGTGTGTGTGTATATATATATATACATACACGCATCCATCTATATGTATGTATATATATATATATATATACATACACACACACATCCATCTGTATGTATA
>JAFFST010049882.1:195134-206768 GCA_022414735.1 Noturus placidus
CCCGCCTTGTGTCCGATGCTCCCTGGGATAGGCTCCAGGTTCCCCGTGACCCTGATAAAGGAGTAAGCGGTTGAAGATGGATGGACTATGAGAAGCACAAGTTATGTTCTCTAGAGATGCAAATTCGAGTACAACCCTGTGCCACTGTTATCGAAGGATCCGTATCTGATAGCCAATTCAAAAGAATACATGTTCTTGCCCAAAATGTAAGGCACTTATAAAGCATCTTTTCACGTTTATCTGTAGTAAAGTCACTGTGTGTTTTGAGCAGCATATGCAATGGGTCAAAGCACATCTCAGTGGTCAAGAAAACATTGATTTCTTGGCCAACCGCTGCCCAAAACTTGTGAATCTCCCTACAAATACAAAAACAATGAACAAGATCTCCTTCCTCTGTTTTACACTTAGGGCACAATGGGGAACAATCATATTTAAACTTGTGCCTCAGTGAGGTGGAGTCATGGGCTCTGTGCCGGATTTTTAATTGTATTGCTTTTACTTTGTTACATGTACTCAGGGTCTCTGCATTCCTCCAGGCTTCCTCCCATTCATCGTCTGTGATGTGTACGTTAAGTACACTTTCCCATGACTCGTTCACCACAAGCTTTAAAAATCCTGTAGAAGGAGCTTATAGAATTGTTCAGGTGTAGTAGGAGCTGCCTCCACGTTCACTGATGTTTCCTGATTTGTAAGCAAAGTACTGTCTCTTCACAAAGTCTCGTAATCGTAGATAGCAAAAGTCCAGTCGTGGAATACTGTATTTGTCGACTAGTTGGTCAAATGACAATAATATGTGTCCATCAAATAATCCCTGCAACGTGGTGAAGCCCAGACTTGGAAACCAGAGTCTACAATTCCCTGCAAGAAGTCAGGGTTACCACAAATAGGTGTGTGTGCTGAAGTGAGTCGAGGTCTACCCTCCAGATGTCTAACAGACTGCCACGCCCTGATGGTACAAATTGTCACAGCAAGCCCATTTCAAGGATTTAAATCTCCCGAGGAAAAGGAAATTTACCAAAGGAAGGTTTCTATATCAAACCACACGCATCTGGACCATTTGTTATGCGCCCAGTCCAAATTAAAACGCAAATGAACACTGAGTTGTTATCTCTGAATATCTGCACCGCGTATGTTTTTAAATGATCATCTAAGTGTGATTAATGTTTGAGGAACAATGCTGTTCCCTAGCTGTTCTAAATAACATGAAATGCACACATTTTCCATCGACGCAACGCCTTTGCACATCTAATGTTACCAACATTAAAAGCCACTGTCTGGGATTTTTTATATTTTTTAAACCATGTGCGTGTTCTACATCCTCACTGAATGTCTGGTGAATTTCAAATGTTCAGCCAACTGTAGTCAAGGCAATTCCCATCCCTCATCTGCCTCAAAAAGCATTTACATGGCTATTATCCTTCTATTTCATAGATTTATTAAAGGGATCACCCCCTCGCTCATTCAGATGGAAATTTCATTCAGACTGCCCTCAGTTGGTTTACATTTAATCCGTTTGTATTCTTGATTATTAACGGATTATTAGGCTGCGTTTAAACATGTCTACGGTTGCTTAAACTCAGTTGTGTAGTATACCGTGTACCGGTATGATCGTTATCAGTGCTTGGATACATGAGCTGCTGCTTTGTGCATTTTTACCCGTTACAGAGGCCGGAGATTAAAGATGACCCATTTGTCATGAAAATAGGTTGCCGTTTGGATCTCATTTACACTCAAAATGCTCCCAAAAACGCAAACATGTAGCCAGGCCTGCCAGCAGTGGTTTTCATGGAAATCCCATCATGCCATTCAACCAGCAGGAGCTAAAAGACATTTGATTGACAGGTGGTTTATATGAGAACAGCCCTATTTTTAAACTAGGATCATCATTTAGCGTCAAATAATGAGCACCGTGGCTTCCATTTGGCCAACACCTAGATCAGCATGACTGTAAAAGAGGACTTTCAGGCTTGTCTGATGATCTGTGCCTGACCATCATGGAATTATGTGCATTATTACAACCTGCTAACTATAATAGCAGGTTTGCTTTTATACAGAAGAGTTCTTTCTGAACCATGGATCAGTTGCACAATTCCATATGTTCCTGTGTTGTTGTTGTTGTAGTCAAATGTTTGTGGACATCTGACCAAAACACTCGTGTGAGCCTCTTCCATGTTGTTGCCATAAAATTGGAGCAGGTTTGGGCCTCTTAGTTCCAGTGAAGGGAAACTGTAATGCTACAGCACGCAAAGTGAGCTCCATGATGTTTGTCCATCGTTTGCCAAATTTGGAGTGGAAGAACTCGTGGCCTTCGCAGAGCCCTGACCTCAACCCCTCTGAACACTTTTGGAATGAACTGGAATACCAGCTTCGTGGATAGCACGTTTGCCACGCACCTCCATGGTTGGGGGTTTGATTCCCACCTCCGCCCTGTGTGCGCAGAGTTTGCATGTTCTGCCTGTGCTTCGGGGGTTTCCTCCAAGTATTCCGGTTTCCTCCCATAGTCCAAAGACATGCAATGTAGTTTAATTGGCAATTCCCAACTGTCAGTAGTGTGTGAATGTGTATATGGGTGTGATTGTGCCCTGTGATGGGTTGACACCCCGTCCAGGGTGTCCCCCGCCTTGTTCCCTAGGATAGTATCCAGGATTTCCGTGACCCTGTGTCGGATAAGCAGTGCACAAAATGGATGGATGCAACACCCCAGGCCTCCTCGCCCAACATCGGTACCTGACCTCAATAATACTCTTGTAGTTGAATGAGCACAATTACCCACAGCCACGCTCTAAAATCTAGTGGAACGCTTTTCCAGAAGAATGGATGTTATTAAAATAACAAATGTGGGACTGGAAAAAATCTTGAATGGAGAGTATGTCCACAATCTTTTGGCCATGTAGTGTATTTCCTTTGTTACCAAACTTCAAGCAGGGAAGAATAGTGATTTTTCAGTGCATGTCGTTGTGCAGAAATACCTACAAGCAAGGAGCCATAAGCTACTTACGCTGGACTGAAGCTAATTACCGTGCTCCAGTCCTATGAAAGTCTGGTTTTATATATCAGTGTCATTCAGTCTCCTCCAACAATAACGCTTTCCGTGTCACCATGAAGCCTGAAACAGAAAGTAATCTTACAAGATGTTAAAGAAATCCCATTACACTGTCTGCAGCAATGAGACCCAGACCACCTTTTTCAGTTTTCTGGACCGCTCCCAGGCTCGACAAAAGCTTACTCACTTTTCCACACTCTGGGCCATTTGCCATCGAAATATTGGAGATGACCTTAATCTCTTTATCGAGACTCCCTACGTCGCATGAACATGAACGCACCACATGGTTGCAGTCCATGGACCTTTTCCTACAGCAAGTGGAAACTAGAGCACGAACCCAAAATAGGTTGATATTTCTTCAGCATTTTTGCTTTCAGTTTGAGAAAGGTGCAAGATGGAGACCTCGAACAAACTGGTGCACCTTATCTCTCCCAATTCTCGCATAGGGAAATAAGCACAGTATTGAGATGCGTTGTATTTACCAAAAGTCCCAGTTACAAGAGACCAGATATAAGAGCTTGTGAATTTCAGAATGCAACGCAGTCAACGAGAATTATGTCAAGAAGGCGTTAAAAATATGGCTAACGGCCCGATATATTAATGGCTGAACAGTGAAAAATGTCTCGTCTGGCTGACTTGATGGAGCGCTCTGAACCCGGTGACTTCCCTGCAGCTCATAAGATCAGTCAGTGATGTTGCTTTTCCTGGACAGCTAGAAGCCTTAGCTCACAAACCATGATTAGAATGGGATTTATGACTATAGGCGCGCGTGTGCACACACACACACACACACACACGTACTCACTCACTCACAGGATGGGCACCAGCCTGGCACAATGCCAATCTTAGTGACCTCAAAAGATATTCTTACATACACAATGTGCATGGGAAAAGGGAGAGACATTTTACGGTCTTCACATGCACATGGTGCGGAATTGTGGAGATTGGCACAGTGATCTGGGTATGACTTGGCACGCATTCAGAAACACAGGATCCTGTTTTGGTGTCGTCCAGGGAGAAAATGAGATATGAGAGAGGTATAGTAAAGGGAGAGATCTACAGTGGCTTACATAAGTATTCGCCCCCTTGAACTTTTGTGGATTTTAATTGGGATTATTTGACATCTACGCAAAATATATTAGCAGAATGATTTACAGACAAAAACATATTGATTAACACCGTACATTAATCCGCTCGCTATAGACCAATGAGAAGTCATTGATCAGCCATGCAGTGTCTCCTCTCATACGCAGGCTCCTTCTTACTGTTCACAATGTCAACTTTGACATTTTTATTATTTGTCAATGAATGTTTTGAATTATATAGAGGGAGTGCTGCAAATACAAACAGATTTGAGTGATACGAGAGACAAGGAGTGAGTTGAGAAATACACGAGTGGTGTAGGTAAGGTCAGGCATGCAAGTGAGAGTTGAGAAAGGGTACAATGAGTTTCTCGTTTTGTATATGCTCAGACATATTCTTGTAGCTTGAGTGTAATAGGCTGGACTATTTGTAATAAACATTAGCTTCCTTTGCTCAATGGAATAGGTTAATTCAGACGGTCTGCCCTTTGTCCTGTCTAGGTCTAATTCTTCTTCGCTCTCACACACATGCCCATACAAATCTAATCTCACGTCTGTGGATGACATGCCGCTGCTCAGCCGTCCCCGTCGTAATCCCAGAGCATCTGTGCCTCGGTGGGCCAATCGCATGCCACCGTTCAGTGCACACCATTAAGGTGAACCAATCACGTTGCTCTACGCAAACCATCCAGCCAGTAGTAGAGTAATTGTGGTGCTGCTGTTGTGAGGCAGAAAGTGACTCATCATCTTCAGTGGGTTTTTTTCCCCCTGGCCACGCAGCAACAGGAGGGCGTTTTATATAAAAAATAAAAAAAAAAAACGAGAGAGAAAGGCAAGTGGTAAAATTGTTGCAAGTGAAAAATAAAAAAATGGAGTTGGTGACCGTAAACCATCAACACGTATACACACGTGCACTCTGTATATAGACATGCACTTTGTCCCCACAGACGGACAATTACTGTGAAACACAAGTAGTTTTGCATTGTGGAGTCATAGCCCTTGAAGTCTGAAAATAGACATGATGGTTATATCAGAGTTCCTAATTTTGCAGGGATGATTACCGATGCTAGCAGGGAAAGCCTGGTTCTGTGTGTGTGTGTGTGTGTGTGTGTGTGTGTGTGGAGTTAAGGAGCACTTTGTGTTTATATAAAAAAAAAAAAAACAGAAGACCTTCATATAACTGCAGCACTGTTCTTTTATGAACTTTCAAACAGAAGTCCATACAAACATTAGTACATGGACCATCATTTTATTCGGCACCATTAGAGACGTTTATCTGAAGTTTCCACGCACAAAAACTTAAAGAAGTTACACTTTTAGTTGTCTAACTTTAGATGTTTGTAGCTTTACTGAAATAGCAGTTAGATGATGAATTTATTTTTAAGATAATCAGATAATCAGGCTTGCAAATACTGTATAATAATGACTTTTTATCGACTATATCAACTTTGATGGTGGTTGTTTATAATTAAAAAAAAATGCCAAGCTTTGCTATGATTCATAGTCAATCTCCATGAGATTCGTTCTTAAGAACCATGGCTTTAAAAGTAAAATACGTTTAGAAGTTGTCTGGGTGTCTCAGAGTTCTCACTGATTTTAAATTTAGGCAGTCGTTACAGAAAGATGCACATGATCCCATCCCGAGTGAATAATTAACATGCCATCTCCAGTGGCACCCAGGGGAAGTGTAGTGAAAAGCGCAGTGTGATGAAATTCTGAGTTTACTTTTTTGTGTAAACTTCTTTAATTAGCATGTTCTCACTTTTACCCACAATGCCACTAAGTTTTCATGGGAATAACAAACAAACAAACAAACAAAAAAACCCACAGCCCCATTCAACAGATCGGCACCAGACTGGCTAAGCAGGTTCGAGATATTTCAATATAAACCTATATATTGTGCTTCAGGGTAGAGATTTCTGACAGCTAGTAGCGAATAGTTACAATAGTTGTTGGTTGTTGTAAATGGCATCACATTTCAGAAGACTATAGTCTTCCATCAATGCTAATAGTTTGTGGAACAGTTTTATTAGACCGTCTGTACTGTACATCAGTGGTTCCCAAACTTTTCCAGGGCGAGGCCCCTCAAATGGCATTAACATTTGACCGAGGCCCCTCTTTTGCAAGATGTCTTTAAAACACATTAAAAATACAGACTTCTGAATATATCCCGTTTTTATTAATAATTACATCTTACATGTTAATACATTACATTAGGAATTGAGTGTGTGTGTGTGTGTATGGTTGTCTGAGAGTGAGAATTTATTTTTCAAACCAAATTGTTGAGGCCCCCCTGGCGGCCCCCAAGGGGTCGTACAGCTGTACATCACTCAGGCCATACCTGCCATGTTACCTTTTTAAAATGCGTAAATGAGGTGTAACTTGTTGTTGTTACTACTACTACTACTATAGGGAACCTGTAGTTCCTTGTTTGCACTGACATAGCTTTTGATGAAGTATATCTTTCTGGTTGTCTTGCAGAAGGATGAGGTGTATCTGAACTTGGTTCTGGACTACGTCCCTGAGACGGTGTACCGAGTGTCCCGCCACTACAGCCGAGCCAAGCAGATCCTCCCCATGATCTACGTGAAGGTACAAAGGTCCACTTGTTTAAACGCTGTTAGTTGCTACCTGTGAATTCTAATGGTATTTCGTCAGCAATGATAAGTTGCGCAAAACCAATACCTCAGTTCCTGAAAATGAGGTGCAGCTTACCGTGCGAAACCGAAATGGATGTTTATTATATTTAAGGCACCCGCTTGTGTGTTTGTGTTTGTTTCAGCTGTACATGTACCAGTTGTTCCGGAGCCTGGCATACATACACTCATTTGGTATCTGCCATCGGGACATCAAGCCCCAGAACCTGCTGCTAGACCCGGAGACTGCCGTGCTCAAGCTCTGTGACTTCGGCAGGTGGGAGGGAAAATAAAGCTCATCAAGCTCAGAAACTTGTATCTATAACAACATGTGCAGATTTATAATCTGGTTTCTGATAGTAGAAGGCAAGTAGACTGAATTCCAGCTCTTCATTTTGTTTGTGCTTTGTTTTTAACTACATTTCCATTCACCTTGACTTTATACTGATGGACATTTATGATCTAGATGACTGATGACCTTAATTCAGGAACGTCACCATAGCTGTAAAATGAAAACATAAACCCACAGTTACATTTAATAAAGAGTAATATTATTTGTGGTGGTGGCCATAGTAACAAGGTGTTGTTTTTTTAAATATATTTTACTCTCTCTCTCTCTCTCTGTCTCCTCTTCCTCCCTGCAGTGCTAAGCAGCTGGTACGTGGTGAGCCCAACGTCTCCTACATCTGCTCTCGTTACTACCGAGCCCCTGAGCTCATCTTTGGAGCTACAGATTACACCTCCAGTATAGGTAGCTTCCTGCTTCCCACTAAACGCATATCTACCACCTGTGTGTCCCAACAGCAGACCTCATTTATCAAGCTGGATATGAATTCATTCGATGCTAAATCTTTTCCATGAGATTTACAAATTAATTTTGGTATTGATGAAAATCCTGTTCGTTAATCTCAGAAAAACGTTGTTTATATATACACATATATACATACAGTATTTCACAAAAGTGAGTACAATATTTGATTAGATTTTCATGTGACAACACTGAAGAAATGACACTTTGCTACAATGTAAAGTAGTGAGTGTACAGCTTGTGTAACATTGTACATTTGCTGTCCCTTCAAAATAACTCAACACACAGCCATTAATGTCTAAACCACTGGCAACAAAAGTGAGTACACCCCTAAAGTGAAAATGTCCAAATTGGGCCCAAAGTGTAAATATTTTGTGTGGCCACCATTATTTTCCAGCATTGCCTTTAACCCTCTTGGGCATGGAGTTCACCAGAGCTTCACAGGTTGCCACTGGAGTCCTCTTCCACTCCTCCATGACGACATCACGGAGCTCGTGGATGTTAGAGACCTTGTGCTCCTCCACCTTCCGGTTGAGGATGCCCCCCTGTGCTCAATAGGATTTAGGTCTGGAGACATGCTTGGCCAGTCCATCACCTTCACCCTCAGCTTCTTTAGCAAGGCAGTGGTTATCTTGGAAGTGTGTTTCATGGTTCCCTCAATGAACTGTAGCTCCTCATACTTGTTATCATGCTGGAATACTGCCCTGCAGCCCAGTCTCCAAAGGGACGGGATCATGCTCTTCTTCAGTATGTTACAGTACATGTTGGCATTCATGGTTCCCTCAATGAACTGTAGCTCCCCAGTGCCGGCAGCACTCATGCAGCCCCAGACCATGACCTTCCCACCACCATGCTTGATTGTAGGCAAGACACACTTCTCTTTGTACTCCTCACCTGGTTGCCACCACACACGCTTGACACCATCTGATCCAAATAAGTTTATCTTGGTCTCATCAGACCACAGGACATGGTTCCAGTAATCCATGTCCTTAGTCTGCTTGTCTTCAGCAAACTGTTTGTCGGCTTTCTTGTGCATTATCTTTAGAAGAGGCTTCCTTCTGGGATGACAGCCATGCAGGCCAATTTGATGCAGTGTGTGGCGTATGGTCTGAGCACTGACAGGCTGACCCCCCACCCCTTCAACCTCTGCAGCAATGCTGGCAGCACTCATATGTCTATTTCCCAAAGAAAACCTCTGGATATGACGCTGAGCACGTGCACTCAACTTCTTTGGTCAACCATGGTGAGGCCAGTTCTGAGTGGAACCTCTCCTGTTAAACTGCTGTATGGTCTTGGCCACCCTGCTGCAGCTCAGTGTCAGGGTCTTGGCAATCTTCTTATAGCCTAGGCCATCTTTATGTAGAGCAACAATTCTTTTTTTTTTTTTTTTAGATCCTCAGATCCTTTGCCATGAGGTGCCATGTTGAACTTCCAGTGACCAGTATGAGGGAGTGTGAGAGCGATGACACCAAATTTAACATGCCTGCTCCTCATTCACACCTGAGACCTTGTAACACTAACAAGTCACATGACACCGGGAAGGGAAAATGGCTAATTGGATCCAATTTGGACATTTTCACTTAGGGGTGTACTCACTTTTGTTGCCAGTGGTTTAGACATTAATGTCTGTGTGTTGAGTTATTTTGAGGGGACAGTAAATTTACACTGTTACACAAGCTGTACACTCACTACTTTACATTGTAGCACAGTGTCATTTCTTCAGTGTTGTCACATGAAAAGATATCATCAAATATTTACACAAATGTGAGGGGTGTACTCACTTTTGTGAGGTGTGTGTGTGTGTGTGTGTGTAATTTACTTCAATTTTATATACAAATTACATTCACGCTTACTTAATTCAGTTACACGTGCAAGTATTGGTGCAAATTTTCTAAAAGTCTTATCTTTTCATATTAAATGCTTGAAAGAAAGCAATCGAATAAAAGATGGAGGGGATTTAGTGCGTGTGTTTTATAAGCCGCCACTGTGCAGTGGCTGAGCCGTATTACTGGAAGATTTAGCACATGCCGCCCTCAGGATGTGCTGATTCACCATTTACATGTCATTTTATCATTTACAGCTTTCTGTAAGCTTAGCCTCTTCTGGATTTTCTTGGACGTTCCTAAAACTAAATCAGTTGTGCACACTTGGTAATTTCTGGGTGACTCGCATTTATTAATCTATAAATTTGAAGAAAATATTTATTACTGCATGATATTTTTTTTCTCTACGACTGGTGGGAATTTTCAGGATCATGCTTTATTGGCCAAGTTATGGAATTCTGGAATAATCATCCTCCTTTATATTCACTTGGCTGAATCTTTGGAGATTTTTAAAGAGGACCTATTAAGACGATTTTTACAAGATATACTATAAGTGTCAGGTGTTCCCAGAATGTGTCTGTGAAATTTCAGCTCAAAATACCCCACGGATCATTTCATATACCATGCTGTAAATGCCTCTTTTTGGGTGGAACAAAAAAAACCCCCGCTGTTTTTAAATGCAAATGAGCTGCTGCTCCTCGCCCCCTTTCCAGAAGAGGGCTCTGCCTTTACAGCTTGTGCTTCCGATACTACGGCAACAACAACTCAGGAGAACCGGTATGACCGACGCTGTAAATACCGGCGTTCATCAGTATGTGAATGAACAGACACTGATGAAGGAAAGACTCTGGCAGAAATAACAACTGCGAGAACGAACCAGGACGTACAACTCTCTTACATTTACAGAAAGCATGCATGGTTTTCAAAAAGATAAGTCACCTTACTGTGTGATGCATAATAAAGGCACAGCATACAAACAGTAAGTGTTTTCAAGTTAAAAAATAACTCTCTATTAAATAGCTCTGGTCTTTGTGAATACAATCACAGACAATAGTAGCACATGAGCCATGGTATCTGCTAACCAGCACATTCGGAAAGGCGATTTGCAAACATTGACAAAATATAAAGTGTGATACTTGCGTCTTCTGGATATGAAGCTGGATCACGAACAGTTGGTACTGATCCCTGCTTGAGAATCAAATTTTTAGCAAATTCTGCTTGGTATTGACCGTTCACAAAGCAGTCTGGTGTAAAATTCGTCACCATGTGGGCGGGGCCTGATGTCACAATGGATAGATAATGCGAACAACTCATTTTTTTAGACACTGTTTATGATTTATGGGGAATATTAAAAATGGTTGTCGAAACACATTTATTTCAAACAGCATGTAAAAGTGAATTTTGCGTAATAGGTCCCTTTTAATTCTGAGCTGAAAGCACGTCTTTATACTTTGGCATTTGAATTGGGGAAACCCTGAGTACTAGAGAGATTTGTTCTGATATTGATCGCACTTTGTATATGCAGTTCTTGTTGGAGTTTGTTGTGCGCGTTCGTGTTTTTGCCATTTTACTGTTTCTCAATTTTCTGGTTGTGAAGCACTTGGGTTTTTAAATGGGCTATGTAAATACAGTTGAGTTGAGAGAAGTACACTAGATTATACAAGGAATTTGAATAGAGTTGTTGCGTTTATAGACATTATGCATGTTTAGTGCCATTATACATGTTTTGGTTTGGACTGAAAAATATTTACATGCAGCTTTATTAACAGATTACTAAAAAGAGGCCCTGTGTTTATAATCATGTGTGTTGTGTCTGCCGTGTAGACGTGTGGTCTGCTGGATGCGTGTTAGCGGAGCTGCTGCTTGGACAGCCCATCTTCCCTGGCGACAGCGGAGTGGACCAACTAGTTGAGATCATCAAGGTCAGCTTTTTTCCCCCATTTTTTTCTTTCTTTTTCTTTTTTCATGCTGTGATGAAGTTGCTATGCAGTTTTGAAAATCCTATACATAGCTTTGCCACAGCTGGTCATATTCTGTAAATAAACCTGTACCCAAAGTCCGGCAGTGGCTCAGACCGAAAGTATTCTGAAGCATTCAGACGTCTTATGCAGTATGTGTGTGTGCGTGCATGTAATATTATTATTGATTTATATATGTGTGTACACAGGTGCAGGTCATATAATTATAATATCATCAAAAAGTTGATTTATTTCAGTAATTCCATTCAAAAAGTGAAACTAGT
>JAFFST010049882.1:242982-261825 GCA_022414735.1 Noturus placidus
TTTAGCCTCAAGAACATCTCATTCTTGGCCCAAAGGGACAGTTTTGCCCATTTTTGTCAGACAGGAGCTTTTTCTTTCTATGGCCTTTGCTGGGATTTCCCCAGTATCTCTTTAACTGTTCTTTTGTTCAGGATAAAAATAACAGCTTGGTTTTTGTGAATTAAGGAATCAAATTCTTAAAAAACACACAGAACAATACAAGTCATGGATCTCTGACCCACGCTATTGTCAGTGGGTTTTAGAGTGTGCTATTGTTAGCAGGTTATACAGACCCATAATCACATTGTTCGAGGTTTCAAAAAGCCACACAGAACTGTAGTAATCTAAAACACATCGTCTTTCCTGTATAAGATGGCCCAGAACATACATTTAAACCAAAAATGCTGACTAGTAATACTACTGTGATGTAATTTTTAGTTTAGGTATCTTTTAAAAGACTTCTTAACTGAATTTATATCAATCTAAATAAATCAATAAGCGAAAACATCCCTTATTTTAATAGTCTAGATTAATTCAGTTGTTGAATATAAGAAACTAAAAATGCAAAGCCTCCCCCCCCCCTTTTTTGTTGCAGGTATGACATTTTAAAATGATTACTGTTGTATTTAGACTTTATAAAACCAAAAAATTGTACATTTGCAGAACATTAGTCAGCTTGATGGATGTTGCACACACTGTGGTCTGTCTTGAAAAATTATTATGAAATGAAACCAATCACTTATTAAAAAAAATAAAAATAAACATATATACAGTATATACTGTATATATATATATATATATATATATATATATATATATATAGTTTATATATATATATATAGTTTATATATATCATATATTAATATTATATATTAACTTGTAAGATACAAAAGTAAAATTTAAAAGCAGAAAAAACTATTTTAATAATGTAATAAATGCTACATACGCAAAGGAACAATTTTGCCCACTTTTATATTGCTTTATAGTAATAACGAATAACAACCCGGAAGATAAACATAACATCCTTTGCTAAATGAGTTCTGACAACAGCACAAATGTGCCTTTGATACCCAAAACCCAACATTTAGGCCAAGCAAAACCAGACGGAGCCAGCTGTTATTTTGTTCTGAAGCAGCATATAATACTTGGGCTCTATCCCAGACCACATGCTACTGCACTAAAAAGTATGTAAAATTAGTGTGCATAGATAGTGAACTATTTAGTATGGCCGTTCCAGATTTATAACCATAATCACATACTATCACAGAACAGAATATCTGCTAAATCTTACTTATAATATTCAGTGTGTCTTTGGATGTAGTTTTGGATAAAAGTGCTGAACTCTTCTTCCTTTCATTTCAGACATTTGCCACACACTCCAGGGGCATGCTTTCATTTTTGCGCCCCCCCCCCCCCCCTTCGACTGTCCAAATGAAAGTGTGGCTGCTTGTCTATGGGGGGAAGAAAAGGCGTAATATAATCCCAATACTATTCTCCCTTTGTGGCGCCAAAGGGAAGAGGAGAAATGAAAAAAATGAATGAGGGAAATTAAAGAGGTCAGCACTGGTGATTTGATGTGATATGAGAAGGAAAATGTTAAAGTTTAGTCTGGAGGACAAGAGGAAGTATCCATTAGAGACATTTAATCAGGCTAGTATGCATCAAATAATAGAAAATACTCAATGATATTCTCTATAAACATGCCAACTGTAGCAGGTAATTGTAAGCATATTATGGAGATTGCTCCCATATTGCATAGTAACGTTTACATTTCCCTTACAACGCCCCAAACAATACTGTATATTCAATTATATGGATTTGTGATCGATTTATTGATTTATATTAAAGCATTTCTTAATTTAATTTTTTATAGAACGTTACATCCAGATAGGATGTCATTTCTGGTATTCAGCTTCGTTTGGACCTCTAATGAACCGAAAATTACACATAATTTCTTTTCAAATGTCAAGTCCTGTTTATTGCTAAAAAGTCAATGTTGGTCAAGCACAGATGTATAAATGGCAGCCATTAGAGTTTAATGAACAGGCTTACCCACATGCCCTTGTTCATCAAAGCAGCACAGAACAATGTGTGAATGAACCAGAATGAATCAAAGAATGAATGACGCATCAAGTAGTCAAATGATTCAAAATGAATCAGAATGAATAAAAGAATTATTGGCGTGTGAATGAGTCTGTGTCTGATTTCTTAAACGATGATCAGTCAGCTTCAGCTTCACTAAAACAATCTCTCGCCCACTAGTCACTTATTTACATTTCATTTGCATGCAACATGTACCGTCATATGAATTTAATATATAACAATTACCTTCATATACATCTAATTTACATTAAATATGGAATAATGTATGCATTTGTGAAGGACTGTGAGACAATAAAATAAATATATTCAGCAGATTATAATGAGATCCAAGAAAAAAGTTTTAAAAAAAGAAAATAAAAGAAAAAAGGTAAATTTAAAAGGGAAAACAAACGCATAGAAGCTGAGCAGAAACTGAAAACTGAAATTCAGTGGAGGAAAGGATGACCCAAAAGGGTTGTCCTTTGTTTTTACTGAAATTAATGCTATCATGAAACACATATAGACAGCTACGGTACAGTGCTCGGTTTTTTGTAAGTTAAAATTAGGTACAAAAAAGCAAACAAACAAAAAACCTGAACCATTTTCCAACCTACAGGTAGATACTGTGTATTAATTCTATTCATTGCTATGTTTGTATAAATACATAAATCATTATTTCATATAAATATAAAGCTGAAAAATGATGTAACCTCATAAAATGTGAAGCAGCCCATCTGTGCAACTCTCTGCATCCAGGTCATATTTCTCAGCTGAAGGCCTTATGAGCTGATAAAGATCTTTACCTCTGAATCACATTCATATATTGCATATTGACCTCATTACCTAAACTTTCTAGTTAAAGGCTCCCATGTGAAAAATTATGACTGTAGACATTATTGTTATTGATTATAGTCTACTTTATACAATACTTCCTAATGGTGATATTGAAATTGATTTTGAATATTAAACTGCAAATCAAGCATTTTTCAGGTTATAAAATATTCCACTTAAATTTACACGCCTTACGACCAGGTGTGATTCTGATGACAACAAAAATAAAACTGATGTACAAGGAAACTGAAGGTGGAATTTGTTTACACCCATTTTACGATTAGACTTGACCATATGCAGCTTCATTGAGTAATATCCAACCTGTTTTGTCTTGAGGGGTAACAGGATGGACCATAACAGGGCGACATAAAACCTGTCATAGCACTGTGACAAAGCCAAGCTAGCAGAAAAGTGAAATGACATAAGAAAGTAAGATTTGGTTTAATTGTAATGTATTTCTCATAACAACAAGGTCAAGATGTCAATTCCAATACATGATATTAAACAAACCAGATGTTTAATTAATAATAATAATAAAATAACTAGCCAGACTGTAACTTATAGGAGAACTTGAGTTATCATTGTTAAAACCAATCCATATAAAAATAAAACCTTTAGGAAAGTCTTAACCTTAACTGTAATTATAGATCTTCTCCATAGAAATAAAATGGAAAGCTCCTGGGACATCAAGAAGAATAAAAGCTAAACTGCATTACATTTAAGATACAAAACACCTTTTGAGATAAAATGTCCTTTTTTTCTGCTCGACTCTCGAGAGACCTGAGAGGATTTGGAAAGCTTGATGGTGAACCTGCTTTGTTTACAGTATGCTTACATTAATTATTTCATTTGGCAGGTTCTAGTCTAGTGTGTTATCTTCCCCCAAAAATGGTCATTCGAAACTGCTGCATTATAATGTGCACAAACTCGTTTACTAGTAACATAGGCTACATAATAACAGTATACTCTAGACAGGCCTACGTTGTTTGACAATGCTCCTTTAAAGTGAGTTACTTTTAATCCCATATTATTTACAAGACTAATAGATGACGGTTGTTCTTTTGTGGCTCTCTACTTATTCTGATCCAGGACCACCCTTCCTGATTACACCCCATTTTCAACCAATCCTGCTAAACTGGTCCTGGATCAGCGTGGGAAAAAAGCAACACCCTGCTCATACAGACATTTCATGTTGCTGAGCTAATTGACCTCTTGTTCCCTGGAGGTAAATCAACAGAACCTAAGCCACTGGCTCACTAATGAGGCACGCTCGTAAAAAAGCTATCCATAACGAATGGGCAATTTGAAACACATTGGATACATTTACGAGCCGGTTCCTTGAGTCAGTATATGCGGCATTCTTGTTTACTACCAAATTGCTTGTGTTTACCCCTTTGGATTGAGTTAATGCCATAGACATGGAGTCTGAGGCACGGCTGGACATGCGGAGCCAAGCACGTTGGACTGTGACACTTTTAATCATTTGCTTGAGATTTTTTAATAGGTATATAATTGTTTGACAGAACCGTTCGTGAACTGACCACGAATCAGCAGTTAGGCCTATTGACTTGGATTCATTGTATTATTAGGTGTGTTTCCAAACAACAACATGATTGCATTAGACAGGCTTCAGCAAAGCATGAGTTGTTATAAGAAACATGTGGTGTTTAATGCAGTAATCACTGTCATCATTATGACCTAATGGCAAACTTTCAGTCACACGTAATTGTCAATCTCACTTAATCACCGTTTTCACCCATGCACCAATGCGACCATTTAACGGCAATTTGTGGTAAAACGTTTCCAGTCACTTCAATCCTTCACCGTCAAACCACGTGATTTAAGACGTATTCAGAAACAACTTCCGCCTGCGCTTGCCGATGCCCAAGAACAAAACTGTGGTGTTCAGGAATTTGGGGTTGTCTGTCAACGGTCATCTCAACTCCTGGAACATTGTGCTTATTTCAGAAGACCCCTCATTTTTCCTTGGCTGTCCAGACTGCCAAAACCGTAATTTTGGTGGTTATCGGTGACCGAGCTTACCTCAAGAGAAACTGAAGTTGACGGCTACTGTTTTTTTCAGAGCAGCTGACTCTGTTTAGCCCTGGCTGTAAGGAAAAGGGCCTCTTTAAGTGATCCATTAAGTGGCCCGATCCCCAAGAGTGGAGTCCGTGGTCTACTTCAACAGGGCAAGGGGAGCTTGAAGGAAAACAGCATGGGAGACAAGTCTGAAGATCAAAGAGGGTCTCAGACGCTTGCTCCCCCTCGCCACCAGACAGCTCCCCTCTCTTCCTTGCCCTGCTTTCAATTACAGAGTGGCCGAGAAATGGTTCATATTATGACTTTATCAATTAGACAGACGTTCATCTCAAACACTCCCTCTCAATCTCTCCCACTTTTTTGAAATGTGACAGGTACCATTGGATTGATGGACTGGCAGAAAGACGACAGGCTGAAAGGGTGCGCTGAAGATTTTGGATGTAATGAGAATCTATTAAGTCCCCAGAGACCAGCAGACTCACACTTTTCCCACTGTTTGTTGTGGGTTGTGGGTTGAGAGACCTGAAACCAAACACAGTGTCCTCTTACATTTTTCTCAAGAAAGAATTCTTTAGAGAACCTTTATACCACGAATGCTGACCAAACAACAAAACCTATTGCAGCAGTTTTAGGGAATGCTTAAAATGATAATGTTTCTAACAAGGACTCAAAGCTTGTTACTTAACATAGTAGAGGTTAGATCATGCTAAGAGGGTCAGGTGACATCCATTTTCTATATAAAAAAAGTACGATTCTTCATATACAAGTGTACAAAATATCATAGTAAGTGATATTATCTATAAATTATTGGTAACTCTTAGCACATTTGCCCACAAGTGTCAGCACTGCTGAAAACAATTGAAAACAAGTAGAGGAACATCTCTTTATGCATATCAGATAATGTTATGAGGTCTGCATTATATTTGTGTGTAATTATATTTCAGGGAGACTCCAGCGTATTTAACCTTATCTTCATCCATCACATCTGTAGCATATGTGCAAATACCATGGATATTTTTTGACTCCATTCCCCACACCAAGGAAAAATGGACTCAAAACTCCAATAACAAAAGTCTTACAATGAGACAGACATGAGAAAAGGTCTTTCCAGTGCTTCTCATGTCATTTCATCCAACTTTAAAAAAAAAAAATCTTGGAGAAATACATTAAACCCTCCTATTACGTTGGAAAAAAAGTTACATCTTCTACAGTTTAAATACACATAAAAACAGCAAAGAACAGCTTAAAACTGTAAACCTTTATCACAGACAAGCCATAAGAAGAAATGTTTACATATTAGCACCCTTAATGAGTAAATTCAATAAATTGCAAAGAGATTAACCAGTATTTCAGACATCTCAAATGTGGAAATGGGTCAAATTGACCCATAACATAATAGGAGGGTTAAAATGAAACTTTTCTTAGATTCGTCGCATCACTGGACACTCCCACAACGAATTGTCAACAGTTGATGTCGCTCATGTCATCGGAAGTCACCAGCTCTCATTGAAAATGAATTGTCTCTGTTCGCTTTGTCACTGCGAGTCGCTGTATGTGTGAATGTCCCTTGACACAGCAGGGACAGCAGTTAGCTGGCTTCACGAATCTTGGAGGAAGCATTTGTTTGCCTTCATTCTCCCAGGTTAGTAGCTGTCGTGTAATAGAGGAGAGCTGGCTGGCTGGTGGGTTGAAATTGGCAGGTGAACAAAATTGGGGAGGAAATAGAGATCACATGACTGTCATATGTTGAACTGTAGACATGTGTTTCACACCGTTTTCAAATAGAGTACCTGTTTTTATTTTTTAAGATTTTTTTAAATTCACTTTTCTTATGATCGTATGTCAAATTATTCACATGGATTTACTTCACTTTATGGGCAAATTCACCTTTATACTATTTTTTTTCCATGACTTTGCATATTATTCACTTAGTCACATATTAAAAACACATCATCTCACATCTGAAAGTGATTTTTTCACACAAGGGGGTAATGTGTCAAAATTGTTGCCAGTGGACAGTAGCATATGTCTTTAAGTAAAGTGATAAAAGGAGAAAAGAACAACTGTTTGTATGTTTTATGCGTGCTATAATGTAAATCATACAGCAATACTTCTCTAATACTTAGATGACAGAGCAAAAAGAGGCAACATTTCATCATAAAAAGTACTGAATATTTCCTTATGTCTATCTGAGAGGCTTGATTTTCACTCATGTCCAGCATGATGAAGACAAAGTAAAGTAAAGAACAGTTTAAATGTTTTAATAGAGATGCTTTTATTTTCTTTATTAGAGACCTGTATGACCTCTTCACCATTTTGATGATGCACAAAACTCAGACTCCAGTGTCTCTTAGACCTCCCCGGCTCTTTTGAGCCAGACCAAAAGCGCTCCTTTGAGACATCATGGACCAGTTTATGGCCTGCAAGTTCCCAGGAGGTTCAAAGATGAGAGGAATCCATACAGCAGCCAGCTGACGCCTGTCATCACAGTGCTACAGTGGCCCGAGATGCCCTTTTAATTACCCAACATCCCCTGCACAGTCTGGCCCTCACAAATTATGGTCCATTTAGGGCGAGCGATAGAGCTGTCAGCAAGAGCTCTGCATTTCAGTCCCGGGGGGGGTAGGGGGGCAAGAGGGGGGTGGGGGGGTTGGCGAGAGTTTGCTGGTGGAGGAGATGGCACACACACACACACACAGACACACACACACACACACACACACACTTATGTTTTTAAATTGGTGAAGTAAACATTAACAACACCAACACCACAACACCGTCCATTTTATACAGTGCCTTGCGAAAGTATTCGGCCCCCTTGAACTGTTCGACCTTTTGCCACGTTTCAGGCCTCAAACATAAAAATATAAAACTGTAATATTTTGTGAAGAATCAACAACAGGTGGGACACAATCATGAAGTGGAACCAAATTTATTGGATATTTCAAACTTTTTCAACAAATAAAAAACTGAAAAATTGGGCAGTTTTATATCTTTATGTTTGAGGCCTGAAACGTGGCAAAAGGTCGAACAGTTCAAGGGGGCCGAATACTTTCGCAAGGCACTGTAATCTGCTGGCTAAGACAACTTGATGATGACTCGTAATGATAACTAATGGCTGTTGCTTTATTTCCAGTATCATTGTTTGTGTTTTACATAAGCCTTTCATAGATTCTCCTGCATTGCGTTATAAAATATTTACCACTTATTAATGTGGTATAAAGCAACTGTGTAGGTAGCTTTCAAATAAACAGCTTTTTTTAAAGATTATGTTTGTCATTATTGTGCATTTCCTCTTGCTCTGAATTTCTAATTTTCAAACAATTGCAAAGACATAATGAGCAGTACTGCACATCATCCATCCACCCATCCATCCATTTTCTATACCGCTTATCCTTCAGGGTCGAGCGGAACCTGGAGCCTATACCAGGAAGCATCGGGCACAAGGCGGGGTACACCCTGGACAGGGTGCCAATCCATCGCAGGGCACAATCACATACACATTCACACAACAATTCATACACTATGGACACTTTGGACATGCCAATCAGCCTACCATGCATGTCTTTGGACTGGGGAAGGAAACCGGAGTACCCTGACACCGGAGAACCCCCAACCCTGGAGGTGTGAGGCGAACGTGCCAACCACTAAGCCACTGTGCTTGTATTATTATTATTATTATTATTATTATTATTATTGTTATAAAAGGGTAAAAAGACACCATTGCACACTGAATTGTATGCATTTTTTCTCACCTTAGGTCACTGATATCATTAAGACATCTGGTCTATTTTAAGAGGCAGAGAGTACATTCAAAGTGAGACTTGCTTTAATATTTAACGATGATCTTTTGACTCCTTTGGGGAAATTAAGCCAGAAGAAGAAACAAAGTAAAACAGGGAGACAAATAAGAACTGAGCAGTGGAACAGACAGTGCTGTCTCTTTCTTTGATGAGCATCACATGAGGTTCCTCATGGCCCCTGGCAAACCCTTACTCTGCGTTGTTTTATGAAATTGCAGGTCTCCACACAGACTTGGCCCTGTCCATCACACACAATAGCTCAAAGAAACTGTGCAGAGAAAGAAGCCACCTCATTAAGGGCTTATTTGACAAAGGCAGAAAAAACTGCTGACAAAACTAAAAATAAGTGTTCAATCAAATATGTGTCAGTAAATGAAAAATTTCATATGTTGCAGCAAGTAACATATTCTATCAGACATTTATCAGACAGTTTTATCCAAAGCAACTTACAAAGTAGAGCACACACACACCAATGGTAGCAGAGCTGCCATGCAAGGTGCTAGCTTGCCATCGGGGGCAATTTAGGGTTCAGTGTCTTGCCCAAGGACACTTCGGCATGGGATCACCCGGGCCGGGATTCGAACCACCAACCCCACGATTAGTGGATTAGTGGACAACCCGCTCTACCGACTGAGCCACAGCCACCCCCATGTAAATCCATGTGTTTTTTTTCTTTCTTTGGTCATTTCATTCTCATAGGTTTGTTTAGATAGTACGTGTTAGCACTGTGCATTTAAAAATGAAATAAGAAATTTAAAATAAAACAATTATCATATTTAAAAGGGGTTCTCATGTTGATGTTTTGCAGACCCTTTCATAAGCATAATAATGATATTAAAATGTGTATAATAAATAATAATATTCTGCCTAATTATTGGAACCATTAAGCTTGAACATGCCTAGAACACAAGAGATTCAACTAGACATAATTTATAAGCCTGCTTGTGTTTAATAACTATATGAACTAATTAAGAATTATAATAATTTTAATAGCGGTTGGTTATAATTTCTATCGCTGTAACAAAATAATAATAATTTTAAAAATCACAGACGTACAGGGGTCCCAGGAGATTCAGTTCTTTGATAACCATGGATTTAAAACATGTTAACACTTTTTAATTTACTTATTTCTGAAAATCAATAATACACAATGGGATAAAAATTGTGTGTAATATTGTCAGACTAAAATGATTTTCTGCAAACCTATGTGTGATAGTATGCATGATGCATTCAGTAAAATTGGTATATATTTCTATAAAATGGCTGCTAGAGAAAGGAGTATTATGAAAATGAACTAAATTGGCCAAGTAGGTGTCTCATTATTAATATTGCACACATTCATTTAGTACATTGGTCAGTACTGATGAACATAAGCAGTGCGTAAACACAACAAAGCACTTCTAATTTGATCTTCGTTCTCACTCATCAAGTCTAGAATTGCCAGACAGGTGTGGTTTGCAGTACAATAATTGTCCAAAATCTGCCGAAAGGAGCCAAAACAGGGTGGGGTGTACATGGGTATGATAAATAGGTGTGACTGGGATTTCCCGCTGAGTAATTATCCTATAACACTGCATTAGGGATTGGGATTCACAAAATTGATTTTCTTCTTGTTCCACTTACAAGTAACACTTTGATTTAATTGATACTTAATTGTTTTCCATCACTCTTTTGTAGGGAAATACTCTCTTGTATAGATCTATACAGACCCTTGAAGATTTCCCCCAAAGGAATAAGCCAAAAACTGTTTATGGTTCTAGATTTAAAAAATGAAGGCATCACCAATATTACAGTGTCTTTTGTAGAGGTTTTGGCTCTCTATTACATTTTGTCTTCTTCTAATAGAAATTAATAACAAGCAATGAGTATTTTATTATAAATCAGTGCTTGGCCCTATGCTATTGTTATTTGAGAAAACATTTAACTTCATAACAGCTATCAAACATTTGGTATTAAAATTTTGTGTAAGGATCACATTAATACAGATCAGTATTTCAGTCTGCAACTCTATTCTGTAATATGGCTGATCATGGAGAATCCATCATCCTCATGGCAAAGATTCAATTATATTGGCCCACAGATTCAATTATATTGGCCCACAGTGAAGGATGTAATATCATAACTGTGTACATTGGTATTCAGACCTATGGTGTAACTCTGGTACTGTTCAAAAATTGGATGACAGTTGTAGATGTACGTGAGGTACAGTCTGAGTAAAGCAGAGGTGTGACTCAATAACGTGCAATTCTGAACTTGAACTCAAGCATTTATGTCTTCGGTGGTATTCTGAGCAGCGGTATTAGCTCCAGCAGCACTATTAGACAGTTTGATGTAACCACAAATATGTCATGCTTATGTGTATGCTTTGTGTTGTACATACACTCAAAAAACTGTGGCAAACACGCATAATTTGTGCATATGTTCATAATTTGATGTGCATAATTTGAATGAAGAGTCCAGAATAGTAACTTAAGCAGGTGTTTAAATGATCTCTGAATACACGTAACATACAGTAAATATAGATAGAACTTTTTGACGTAAGTTACTGGACTTACAGTCCGAAAGAATTCAGACCCCTTTACCTATTGCACACTTTATTGTGTTGTGGATCTGAATTAGAATGGATGTAATTGCCCATCAACAGATGCATTTTTACCCATCAATCTACACTTGATCGCCAATAATGACAAAGTGAAAACATGTTTTTAGATATATTTGAAAATAAATTTAAAAAATCAAACTGAAAAAAAAAAAAAGAAATATCTTAATCACAAATTGTGGTCATGTGGATCCTGTTTGCTTTAATTATCCTTGAGATGTGTCTAGAACTTAAATGGAATCCACCTGTTGCAATTTGAATTGATTGGACATAGTTTGGAAAAGCACACACCAGGATCTATAAAAACCCACAATTTAGACTGCATTTTCAAGACAAAAACCAATCCATGAAGTCCAAGGAACTGTCTGAGGATTTATGCAATCAAATTGTATCGAGACATAGATCAGGGCAAGGATACATTTTTTCCCCTAAGGCTTTGAGTGTTCCCAGGACCACAGTGGCATCAATAATTTTTAAATGGAAGATGTTTGGCAC
The DNA here is from genome assembly GCA_022414735.1 of Noturus placidus. NCBI lineage: Eukaryota > Metazoa > Chordata > Actinopteri > Siluriformes > Ictaluridae > Noturus > Noturus placidus. Next base: position 254,812 of record JAFFST010049882.1, read on the forward strand.
AACTGTGAACCTTCCTAGAGTTGGTCATCCAGGAAAAAAAGTCCTTGGTCAGGGAGGCAAGAAAGAAACCAAGAATAACTCTAAAACAGCACCAAAAATCCATTGCAGAGATGGGAGAACCTACTGGATGGACACAACCATCTCTGCAGCACTATATAAAAGTCATATGACATCATAAAGAAGTCTAGCAACATGTGGAAAAAGACACTATGGTCTGATGAGACAAAATGTGTACTCTTTGGGCCGAACAGTAAGCACTATATCTGACCAAAAACAGGAACTGCACATGACCTGATTAAATTCCAATCCTACAATGAAACATGGTGGTGGCAGCATCATGCTATGAAGTGCTTCTTAGCAGCACGAACAGGGAGACTGGTAATAATTGAGACGGATAGGACGGATGAATGCAGCCAAATACAGCAAATACCTTGAAGGAAACCTCCTACAGAGAGCACACACAATAGACTGGAATAACAGTTCACCTTTCAACACAACAATGGCCCTTAGTATATAACCAAAACAACATTGGATTGGTTTCTGGGCAAGTCTCTGAATGTCCATGAGTGGCCCAGCCATAACCCAGACCTAAAACCCACTGAACAGAGACACTCGCCATGCAATCTGAGAGCTTGAGAGGATCTGTCTCTCAAATAAAGGGTCTGAATAAGAGATTTCATTTTTTTTTAAACTAATTTTAGAACTCTCTAACAACATGTTTTCACTTTGTCATTGTGGGTAATTAATTGTAAACTGATGGGTAAAAATGTCAATTAAATCCATTCAAAATCAAATCTGCAAAACAATAAAGTGTGCAACAAATAAAGGGGTCAGAATTCTTTCTGAATCCACTGTAAGTTGCCAACTCTGAATACGGCCCATGATGCACATCTCTAACACACCAAAAATGATTATAAATGATTATAGACGAGCACAGAGAGTCACGGCAGTGATGCGATTTGTAATGATGACTGGAGGTGGGCGGTTGGTGCTTCTTGGTTGTAAGGTTTAGGTTTGTGAGCCTGTATTGGATAAGTGCTTATGGGTAATGACAAAATTTTATAAGAATAATATTATTATTATATTACTCATGGCAAATATATTAGTCATGGCAGTCTAGGCTGAACTTGTATAAAAAACTAAATCAACCTAACTGCATGATATACCAGACAAATCTGGCAACACTCGTCTAATTGCTAGAAAAGAAGATCAGAGATCCTGAGCTGAGCCAGACACTGACGTAGCACCATGGCTGTGTGCTCCATTTGCGACTCATTAAAATAGTTTCGCCCTCTAATTAATTCGCTTTGCCTCTTGTCCCATTGGGTTGGACGATGTGGGGTGTGTTATTTTCTGGAATGTGTGTAAGCCTTTTATATGCAAGCATGTCTTAAGCCTACATTATGTAGTGTTACCATCAAATTTTATGGGATTGCAATGTCTTTCATTGAAAGAAAGCATGGCCAGTTGCTGACTAGTATAATTACTACACAGTGATAGACATTTCAAGCGTACACATTGAGACCTATGTTCCCATACAAGCTAAGCTAATTCTTGTTATTTTTTTAGTTAAAGCATTCCTGGCTGTGTCATTGTACTACCATACTAAATGCCATGTTTAATTAGTAGGCTGGCACTACCTATTGGTGTAGTCTTACTATTTTAACACACTTTTTAGTATAGTAGTAGCCTTTTTGGTTTTGGGCGTAGTGCAAACAAGCTATTATAGGCCACCTAGAAGCTAAGAATGCATACCATAGCAGTGCATATTATGACAAAATATGCTACCTATCATGGCCGTTTTGGATGTAGCCCAAGTGTTTAAAGGAAAAATCCACTCTGATCACATCACTTAGTAGAAGAACAAATGTCCCAGCCCTGCCCACCTCCCCTTGTACCTCCTTTCTAGAAAGCAAGGCAAGACCAGCAGCAACGGCCTGATGTTTATTTTGCAGACTGTGTCTGAGTGTTGTGTGCGTAACCAGGCTTTGATAAACCTGGCATTTGAGTCCACATAAATCCATCGATTACGTTATGGAGCGCACTCACATGTTTGTTTCGGCGTTTCCCTCATATAATGTAAATTGCTGCAAGCTGCAGGGCTTGGAAATGTTTCTGAACTATGCTGCTCCTCGCCGACTAAATTGAGGTTAAATGTTGTTCTTAAATAGCTACAGACAATTGAGTCTTGGCATTGGTACCCCTCTAAGTAAAACACACACACACACACACACACACACACACACACACACTATACACCCCCCTCATCTACACCCCCCCAATGGCATGCCTTTCAGTTGTCAGTATGACAGTTGTTAGTCATTTGATTTTTCCTTGTTGACTTTATAGCTCCAATATGGCCTTTTTTTGTTGCAGTCAGAACCCACATAAGGAAATGTGCCATTGCTGAGAGCAGAAGCAGGCTAATGCATGACATGCAAACATTTTCTTTCTTACGAATCCAGAGCTTTTGAAATCTTCTACTCAGTGGTTAAACGCAACAATGTGATCCATAAAGTCATTACTGTTTGTTTTTCTTGTAAGGATTCTGAAACGTACAAACGGCAAAAAGGCCTATGAAATCTCCATTCTGTGCACTGCAGAAGATGATTTTATGACCCCAGCACAAATCACAGGCAGGCTGAAAACTAAAAAGTGCAAATTCCACACAGTAGCAGAAGAGCAGTGATTTATAAAATCACTTTAAATACACATTACCATGGGGCCTTTAAAACAGCCCGACACCGTGATCTATGCCAGGATCCAATATACAGTACAGCCACGCACTAACCTTGTGATAGTACCCGTCTCTGACTATTGTGGGGAGAGTGTGAGAAAGGATAGCATCCATTGTAACAATAGTTTATAACTAACAGTAAAATAAACTCAAACTCAATTTACTCCAAGATGAACTAAAACTCAAATGAAATTAAAATAATTAAAACCTGAGAAACTATAATGAACTCACACTTAACTGAGACTAAAATTAACTACAAGTCAATTGACACAAAAAATGTAAGCAAACCCATTCCATTAATGAAACTGAAATAATCATATATGCTAAAAAAAGGAACTTTTAAGACACTTTTCCTGGGGGAAAGTGGTGAGCTCTGCACTGTACCCACTTTAATCAAACCATACACTGCTGCTGTCTACACTTGTTTCTTTCTGCTTATTAAAAACAAACATTGCATTTTGCTGGAATTGCACTTACAAAGCACATCTGGACTGGACCACATGTTTTTAAACCAAATTTTACTATAAAGCATATGGACAGCCATGCAGAACAAATCAAGACCAAACAGATGGATTGGTTATTTGTAACTGTCAGCTGCTAGCAACATAACAGTAAGGTGGCTCTCATCAAAAAAAAAAAAAAAGAATTATGGGAATGGATTAAATGTTTATACATCTATAATCCATGCATTTGGATGCATGCATCCAAAACGCAATTTTGGATTAAATGTTTATGCAATGACATTTGCAACCACCTCTCAAACTGTACATCCTTACTAAAAAGTGGTTCCCTTTTACAATTACCAAATATTTATCTGTGAATTGAATGTGCAAAGATAAGAAAAAAGTAATTACATTTTGTCATATATTTTGACTACAAAGTTCAATATTCTTTGGTACTAGTTCATTTTAAAATGTTGTTGACCAACATTACTAATTAGCACTGTCTTCTGTGTATGGGAGAATGGCTGAAAGGATGAAGGAGGAAGGGATGAATATAATGAATGTAACTACACTAAGCTGTACTGTTCTGATCAAGCTGAGTCAGATAATTGCCCCTCTATTAGGAAGATTGGCTGCGACATGGGCTGAGCTAGGAGTCATCATTCATCATATTTTGGATCAGACAGGATAAATGACTTAACTGAAATTGCACATGACACTCCCTTTGCTGGACCGATATTTTCTGCTAGGACAATTTAAATTTACTTCTATTTAATTAGAAGGCGCTTTCATCCAATTGAGGCAGATTACAATCCAAGCAGCTGTTAAAGGAGCCGGCACGTCACCAAGCAGAGGTGGTACCCAAATTTTTTACTCAGGTTACAGTACAATTACTCATCTAAATAAAGTTGAAGCACAGCCTTAAAATGTTCACCCAAGTAGAATTGTATAAACTGACATTTACTTGAAGTATGAAAGTACAAGAAAGATTCATAAAAGAAAAAGTCTCATATCTGCCTCAAAACACACACTGATTGTAGTTAATAATGGTAAATTAGTGTAACAACAAAACAAGGATCGCGGGAACGCATGCAGCTTTATTCATAACCTCCCAAATGTTAGCTAGCATGATAATAATGGTGACAACACATATTAGCTTAATGCTAATAACTAGCTGTCACAATTCAAACAGCCTTGCTAAATACAAAGTGTATACAGAAGCAGTTAAATGACAGGAATTAAGTCTCATTCCAGCTGTCATGTGCTAAAGTTTAGATTTGTTAGGAATTTAGATCAAGTCTTTGAAGGTGTCTGATGCTTAAACACCATCTAAGGACAAATACACTCCTGTGCAAAAATAAATAAATAAATAAATAAATAAATAAATAAAAACGGGTAGTATTTAAGTATTAAGATTAACAACAAATCTTACCGAGTCTTAACAACAAATCATTGGTCAGAAAATTAGAAAAAAAAATAATAAAGTGCCCTACTGAGACCTTTGTCAACATTTGCTCATTTACCTTTGCTGCAGTGAACTGTTTGGGGAAAATGCTAGAAAGAGGGAAATTTACTTACAGCCCCTCCAAAAGTATTGGAACAGCAAGGCCAATTTTTACTACTCATTCAAGACATTTGGGTTTGAGATCAAAAGATGAATATGAGACCATATAGTACATTACTGTAAGTTCATTAAGTAAGTACATTACTGTACAATATGTTCTATACTTTTTTCAACTAAAAATTGGTGGTCTTCCACAAAAGGTACCAGGTTTTAAGTTGTTTAACACATCTGAATGTAAATATGAGGAAGTGAAAGCCGAAATTCTGATCTATCGTCTCATTCATCTTTTGATGTCAAACCCAAATGTCTTCGATGAGTTACAAAAACAATAGTATTGGCCCAAGTATATGTTCCGATACTTTTGGCAGGGACTGTACATGGTCTTGTACACAAAAGGTAAAATTATGATAATGATTGTTGGATGTATACATCAAACGAACACATGTTTGGGTGTTAAAAAATAAAGTAAACATTAAAAAAGAAATTTAAAACAAGCTGTCTGCAAGTTTACCCACAAGGCTTAACCATTTAAAGAAATCAAACACAAAAGTTTCTTTATCTATTTGTTTAATGTTTGCTAATTTCCGGACCAACGATTTCTTGTGAAAGCTTAATATTTTACCATTTTGGGCATGGCCCATTTTTTTTTTTTTGCCCAGGAGTATACAGTTCATGGAAATAGAGATTTGTAGTGATGGTTGAATGTGTAATGAGTAGAAAGTAAAGATTTTTCTCTTGAAGTCAATAGAATAAGGTGAAAGAAAAACTCAAGAACACTCATAAAAACAGACTTCAATGACAAATCCATACTGAAACTTCCGTGTGAAATATTTCTTGAGCTTAATGTGATGAGCTTATTCTTGTGCTAATTTGTCTGTTGGTGTTGTATTTTTGTTATTACTGTGAGAGGTGAGTAAGAGCAGTTACAGAGAGTTTAATAGAAGATAAAATCCTAAACATAAGGGATAACAGTCAGGTTTCACTGTTAGCTCCTGAAAACTAAAGAGCAACAGCTGTTTCGATTTCCTCCTCCAGTCGAAAAAAGACATGTGTTGTAGGCTGACTGGCATCTCTAAATTGTCTGTAGTGTGCGAATGTGTGTGTGATTGTGCCCTGTGATGGGTTGGCAACCTTTCCAGGGTGTCCCACACCTTGTGCCCAGTGTTCCCTGGGATAGGCTCCAGGCTCCCCCGTGACCCTGTGTAGGATAAGCGGTACAGAAAATGGATGGATGGATATTGATGGAGAAAAAAAAAAACATTATAAAATAAATCTTTGAAGATTTTCACCATTGAAGATTGTATGCTAATAATAAGGATTAATATGCAAGTTGTTCAGGGAGTTTTGCCTTTAAATACAGGAAAAAAGTAACTGCACTTTGTTACTTCTCACCTCTGCCACCAAGTGACCAGACATGCATGATACTTGTAGGAAAAACAATAAAGTCAAAGTTAAACATGAGGGTTGAAGCAATTTGCTAGTTCTTTGGAGTTACGCAAATACTATCCACAAAAACTAGCCAAAAAATAGTGAAGATTGTATGTAAATGTTAACTATCAGAGAGGGTCTGAATAAGACATTTCCCTTCCCATATTTTAAGCAAAAAAATAAGCAACAACCCCACAGTCTAGGACAACAAAAACACCCCCTGAACCTAGCACAAAAACACACGCAAGCATGCTGAGATCCATTGTTAATGAAAACCCTCTGTTTTTCCTTGACATTTCACCCATTAGTTACTAGCCTAAGGTTTAATTACAGGATGTTGTAAAAATAATTTGTCCAGTGACTAAAGGAAGAGGAGATTAAACAGGCCTGCTCCTTCGAGTGGGATGGCACAGACGATGCCATTTGAGTGAGTAAAATGACCAAAGTGACCTCGTATTCTCAACCACAAGTACTATGATAATTACTACCTCCAGTTTAGACCACTAGCAAATTCTCTTCCAGTACCAGCTGGAGTTAATTAAGGAGAATTTATTCACAGCGCAAAAAAAAAAAAAAAAAAGAAAGAAAAGAAAAAAATCACTCTCAAACCATTATTCAGGCTCATTGTTCAGGATTAATCCAATTTCTGTAATTAATGGCAGTTGAAAGCTATTCTGCAGATACTCAAAGTGGCCTCTAGGTGGCCCTGTTGGTGTTTTTTCTCTTTCACATCATCCTATTCAGGGTCTGTCTGCTCTGTGCTCTAAATGTGTTTCTGATGTAAGTGTGTGTGTGTGGGTGTGTGTGTGTGTGTGGGTGTGTGTGTGTGTGTGTGTGTGTGT